>JAWQEG010007465.1:10000-25000 GCA_033782935.1 Petrolisthes cinctipes
TGTGTGTGTGTGTGTGTGTGTGTGTTTCTCTCATTGATTAATATTAGAATGTGTGTGTGTGTGTGTGTGTGTGTGTGTGTGTGTGTTTCTCTCATTCATTAATATTAGAATGTGTGTGCGTGTGTGTGTGTGTGTGTTACTCTCATTGATTAATATTAGAATGTGTGTGTGTGTGTGTGTGTGTGTGTGTGTGTGTGTGTGTGTGTGTGTGTTTCTCTCATTCATTAATATTAAAATGTACGTATGTGAAGTGCGTTCCTCTCGTAGATTATTCCATTGAGGTGCGTTTCTCTTGTAAATTATTCCAATGAGGTGCGTTTCTCTCTTAGATTATTCCAATGAGGTGCGTTTCTCTCTTAGATTATTCCAATGAGGTGCGTTTCTCTCGTAGATTATTCCATTGAGGTGCGTTTCTCATGTAGATTATTCCAATGAGGTGCGTTTCTCATGTAGATTATTCCAATGAGGTGCGTTTCTCACATAGATTATTCCAATGAGGTGCGTTTCTCTCATAGATTATCCCATTGAGGTGCGTTTTTTTTCTCGTAGATTATTCCATTGAGGTGCGTTTCTCATTAATATTAAAACGTACATATGCGAAGTGCGTTTCTCTCATAGATTATTCCATTGAGGTGCGTTTGTATTGAGGTGCGTTTCTCTCCCCACAGCTCCTCACCACCCAACCTGACCGCCGAGAACTGGCCGGCGCCCGGAGAACGACGCACTCCTCCGCCCTCCAACCGCACTTACTTCGAGAGTAAGGAGATGATGGACGAACGCGAGCGGCAGGAAAACACAGCTATGGCCCACACCAGAAAACAACAACAACAACAATATCAACAACAACAATATCAACAACAACAATCGCAATATCAACAACATCAGCAATCGCAATATCAACAGCAACAATATCAACAATCGCAACAATCGCAATATCAACAAAGCATTGCTAGTGTTGGGGGCGGTCGAGGGGGGAGCTATAGTGGGGGTACTAGAGGAGGGGGGTATGGTGGGGGTAGGGGGGGTTATGGTGGTGGTGGGGGTAGGGGGGGTGGATATATGCAGGGGGGGTATGGTGGTGGTGGTGGTGGGGGTAATAGGGGGGGGCAGGAAGGTTATGGTAGTAGTGGTGGTGGGGGTAGTAGGGGGGGGTATGGTGGTGGTGGGGGTAATAGGGGGGGGCAGGAAGGTTATGGTAGTAGTGGTGGTGGGGGTAGGGGGGGTGGATATATACAGGGGGGGTATGGTGGTGGTGGGGGTGGAGGCATTAGGGGGGGACAACAACAACAGGACGGGGGGGGTGGTGGTGGTGGGGGGGGGTATGGTGGTAGTGGGGGCAGAGGAGGTGGGGGCGGTGGGGGGGGTTATAATTACGGGGGTAGGGACGACGGGAGTAGGGGGGGCGGGGGACAGGGGTATGGAAGAGGAGGAGGGGGCAGAGGTGGATATAGGGGGGGCGGAGGGGGCGGCGGAGGAGGGAGATACAACAACAACAGAGGCGGGGTTGTTGTTGCAGTCGAGGGGGGCGGAGGGGGCGGCGGGAGTATTGGAGCGGGCGGCAGAGGTGGGGGCGGGGGCGGGGGTGGGGGCGGGGGGGGCATAAGGTCTGGGGGTTCCGAGTACAGCAATAAGGAGTTAGAAATGATTAAGGACTTTCAAAGAAGTCTGACACTCTCTGGACACTACCAAAATGATCATATGCCACCCAGGGTAAGTTGATGATTAATAAGAATAGTAATAGTAATAGTAGTAGTAGTAGTAAAAATAGTAATAATGATAGTAATAGTAGTAGTAGTAAAAATAGTAGTAATAACAGTAATAATGATAGTAATAGTAATAATAATAATAGTAATAATGATAATAATAATAATAGTAGTAGTAGTAGTAGTAGTAGTAGTAGTAGTAGTAGTAGTAGTAGTAGTAGTAATAATAGTAGTAGTAGTAGTAGTAGTAGTAATAATAGTAGTAGTAGTAGTAGTAGTAGTAATAGTAGTAGTAGTAGTAGTAATAGTAGTAGTAGTAGTAGTAATAGTAGTAGTAGTAGTAGTAATAGTAGTAGTAGTAGTAGTAGTAGTAGTAGTAGTAGTAGTAGTAGTAGTAGTAGTAGTAGTAGTAGTAGTAGTAATAGTAGTAGTAGTAGTAGTAGTAGTAGTAGTAGTAGTAGTAGTAGTAGTAGTAGTAGTAGTAGTAGTAGTAGTAGTAGTAGTAGTAGTAGTAGTAGTAGTAGTAGTAGTAGTAGTAGTAGTAGTAGTAGTAGTAGTAGTAGTAGTAGTAGTAGTAGTAGTAGTAGTAGTAGTAGTAGTAGTAGTAGTAGTAGTAGTAGTAGTAGTAGTAGTAGTAAATTAATGAAATAATAATAATGATACTACCAAATCATATTACACCCAGAGTAAGTTAATGTATCTATCTCTATCTATCTATAGCTCTGACGCCTCGTTCCCTCCGGGAACTCCCCCCAAGGGGGTGGCCACGGCAGAAGTGTCTCCAGTTCTCCCTGTTCCAACACTCCCTCCTTACTTGTTCAAGCCCTACTCTGCCCCTCATGTTTCTCTCCTTTACATACTCTTCCACTCTGTTCCAACACTCCCTCCTTACTTGTTCAAGCCCTCCTCTACCCCTCATGTTTCTCTCCTTTACATACTCTTCCACTCTGTTCCAACACTCCCTCCTTACTCCCTACTCTCCTTTACATACTCTTCCACTCTGTTCTGCCATCTAACCGGTGGTCTGCCTCTCACACCAGGTGCCACAACTTCACTTCCATACACCTTCTTTACAAACTCCTCACCTTACATTCTCTCCACATGTCCAAACCATCTCAATGTATCACGCTTCACTCTCTCAACCACTCCACACTCAATACCAATTGCCTTCTCACTCATACCACATCTCTCATATACACTCTCATTACTTTCTCCATCCCATCTAGTAAGTCCACATGTTCCTCTCAAGTAACTCATTTCCACAGCACCTATTCTAGACTGATGCGCCCTACTCCATGTCCATGTCTCCGACGCATATGTCAGTGTTGGCAGGATTATACTATTTCGTAGTCCCCTTTTCACTTCCATACTCACACTTCTACCCTTCATAATCCTCCCCAGTGATCCTATGACCTGTCTACCCTTCACTGCTCTCTCCCTAATTTCTCCTTCCATACTTCCATGTTTACACATAACTGTACCCAGGTACTTAAACTCCTTCACTTCCTCCATCCTCTCACCCCTCAGAGTTATCTCACACTTCGTCCCAGTTGGTACAGCCACTCTGTAAGGTGTAGCAAAGTCAATCACTTCAGTTTCTGCTCTCTCAAATACCATCACTTTACTTTTACCAACATTCACCTTCAGTTTCCTTCGTTTACACACAGACTGAAATTCGTCCACCACTCTCTGTAACTCCCTTTCACTCTCAGCCATCAACACAGTGTCATCCGCAAATAAACTTGCTGCCAAGAACCAATTTGCTTCATTCAGCCTCAACTTCACCCCCAGACCATTCACTTTGGCTTTCACCTCTCTCATACAACCATCCATATATATATTGAACAACCATGGTGACATAACACACCCCTGTCTCAGCCCTACACTAATATTAAAACTCTCACTTAGATCACCCTCTACCCGTACACATGCTTTTGCACCTGCATAGAAGACCTCAATGCCCTTCAGCAAAGGCCCCCCAACACCATAAATTCTCAACACCTCTGTCATAGCTTTCCTATCAACTCTATCATATGCCTTCTCCAAGTCCATGAAGGCAGCATACAACTTCTTACCCTTCCCAATATACTTCTCCACTATTGATTTTAATGCAAATATTTGGTCCACACATCCTCTACCCTTTCTGAACCCTCCCTGCTCCTCACTAACTTTATTCCCTGTTACTTCAACCAGTCTCTCAGTCAGAACCTTCCCGTAAACCTTCCCCGGTACACTAAGAAGGCTTATTCCCCTATAGCTACCACACTCATCCTTACTTCCCTTCCCCTTATACAGAGGTACAATTATGGTTCTCCTCCAATCCTCTGGCACCTCTCCCTGCCTCCAGACCAATGTACATATAAGCAACATCCACTCCACCACTTCCTCCCCCCCACACTTTAACATTTCAGCAGTTATCCCATCCACCCCTGGTGCCTTTCCCAACTTCAACTTTCCTATTGCTTTCCTAACTTCTTCCCTTCCTAATTCTCCCTGTACATCCTGTCGTCTACCACCTGCCTCCATCCCCATGCATGTCACCACCGCCTCCCCTCCCGTCCCCCCATTCATCAACCGATCAAAATGCCTCTTCCACACTTCTTTCACTTCCTCACTTCTACTCACAGTAACTCCATCCTCTCTCTTCATTCTCACACTACCAGACTTTCCTTCTCCTCTTTCTATTTTCACCTCCTTCCAGAATAATTTCTTGTTTTCTTTAAACTTTTCACTCAGCTTCATACCAAACTCGTCATCCACTCTCCTTTTACTCTCACTCAGCTTCATGCCAAACTCCTCATCCACTCTCCTTTTACTCTCACTCAGCTTCATGCCAAACTCCTCATCCACTCTCCTTTTACTCTCACTCAGCTTCATACCAAACTCCTCATCCACTCTCCTTTTACTCTCACTCAGCTTCATGCCAAACTCCTCATCCACTCTCCTTTTACTCTCACTCACCATCCTCTTCACTTATCTCTTACACACATTGTATTCTCTCTTCCACCTCTCTTTCACTTCCTCTGTAGTGTTCTCCTATACGCCTTCCTTTTCTTCTCTACGGCATCTTTCACTTCTTCTGACCACCAAGCACTCCCTTTCTTGCCCCTCTTCTGTGTCTTATATCCGACTACCTCTGCTGCTGTTCTCATTACTATCATCTTAAGGGGGTGTGGAAATAGGGGGACAGGCTTGGGGGGGGGGTGCAGGAGTAGGGGGACAGGCTTGGGGGGGGTGCGGGAATAGGGGACAGGCTTTCTACCCACCCCAAGCCTGTCCCCTTATTCCTCCACCCCCCAAACCCCCCCTAAGCCTGTCCCCTATTCCCGCACCCCCTTAAACACTTCATATACCTCATTCACTCCCACTCCCTTCCCCCATACTCAGCCTAGCATCCTCCAGCAGCACCTCACCCACCCTCCTCTTATATACCTCCTCCCTCATACTCCTGCACCCCCCAAATCCCCCTATTCCCGCACCCCCTTAATGTTAGTTTTCCCCACCAGATGGCCAGTCAGCGGGGAAGGTTCGACGGAGGAGGTGCCGATTTTTCAGTAAATGTTAAGGGTGAGTAAAGAAGTAATTAATTTTAAGGGGGTGCGGGGGTAGGGGGACAGGCTTGGGGGGGGGGGTAGAAAGCCTGTCCCCCTATTCCCATAATAAGTGTAATAATAATAATAAAAATAATAACAATAAAAATAATAATAATAACAATAAAAATAATAATAATAACAATAAAAATAATAACAATAAAAATAATAACAATAAAAATAATAATAACAATAAAAATAATAATAACAATAAAAATAATAATAACAATAAAAATAATAATAACAATAAAAATAATAATAACAATAAAAATAAAAATAACAATAAAAATAAAAATAACAATAAAAATAACAATAAAAATAAAAATAACAATAAAAATAAAAATAACAATAAAAATAATAATAACAATAAAAATAATAATAACAATAAAAATAATAAAAATAAAAATAATAATAATAATAATAAATATGATTATAATTTTGTCATTAATTTTTCAGGTACGATGGAGTTTCACCGAGGGGGAAGAGGAGGCGGAGGCGGAGGGGGGGGCGGAGGAGGGGGCAGAAGAGGGGGTTACAACAGTGGGGGTGGTGGTGGGGGGGGTTATTACTAAGACCATATTGTATTGGTGGTTGTATGGGTTGTATCCGTACAACAACAACAACAACAAAACCAATAACAACAACAAAACCAGAAGACTCGGAACTGCTCGGAACAACAACAATAATAACTACAACTACAACAATAACAACAACATCAATAACAACAATAACAACAAAACCAGAAGGCTCGGAATTGCTCGGCCAGACAGCTTAAGAAACAAAAATAACAACAACACAACAACAACAACAACGACAACAACAAGATGCTCGGAATTGCTCGGCCAGACAGCTTGAGAAACAACAACCACACCAACAACAACAATAACAACATCAACAACAAAACCAGAAATCTCAGAACGATAGCTTGAGAAATAACAACAATAACAACAACCAGAACAATAACAACAACCACAATAACAACAACCACAAGTACAACAACAACCACACCAATGACAACAACTCTTCCCTATGTAACTGTATGTGTGTCAAGAATTAATTAAGGTGAAAAATTAAGGAACAACAACCACAATAACACAACAACAACAACAACAACACCAGAAGACTCGGAACGACAATAACAACACAAATAACAACAACAACAACAACAACAACAACAAACAACTCTTCCCTTTGTAACTTAAGAGTGAAAAATTATTATTGTATTGTTGGTGAATTTCATTGAAGGCGTGTAATTTCCTCCAAGCTATATGTCACAAAACTACACATTTGATATTTGTACCATTGACGGTGTGTGTGTGTGTGTGTGTGTTTTTTTTTTTTTTTTTTTTGTGTTTGTGTTTGTTTTTTTCTGTGTGTTTGTGTTTGTTTTTTTCTGTGTGTTTGTTTTGTGTCTGTGTTTTCTGTGTTTGTTTTCTGCGTGTCTGTGTGTGTGTTTGTTTGTTTTATCTGTGTATGTGTGTGTGTTTGTTTTATATGTCTTTGTTTGTGTCTGTGTGTTTGTTTGTTTTCTGTCTGCGTGTGTGTTTTTTGTTTGTGTGTGTTTGTTTTTTGTGTGTCTGTGTGTTTTCTGTCTGCGTGTGTGTGTTTTCTGTGTGTGTGTGTGTGTGTGTGTTTTTTGGTATAGTTAGGAGGAATCAATTAGCTTTTCAATTTACCAACAAGAATTATTAATAGTTTTCCTTGGATATTAAGATGATTAAATTGATCACATAATTATTATATCCTTTTAAACACAGGCTTAGTAAATTAATTAGTGTGTATGTAATTAATAACACACACACACACACACATACACACAGGGTCAGTAAATTAGTTAGTGTGTATGTAATTAATAACACACATACACACACACAAAAAAGCCTGGGAACACACACACACACACACACACACACACACAAAAAAAAAGCCTGGGAACACACACACAAAAGCCTGGGAACAAACACACGCATACACACACACAAAAGCCTGTGAAAACATTTATTAATATTTAATGAGTGTAAAATGAAATAAGTGATTTATCCAAGTATTTATTCATTATTATATCCAAGGTAATACTATATTGTAAATGTCATGGGTTATATTCAAGAACAGCCACCCACCATAGTGTATACGACGGGTGTGGTGTAGTGTTGTTGTTGTGTAGTATGGAGTCATCGTGTACACCACCACCACCACCACACCATCGTATTCACCACCACCAGTCTTCTTGAATACCACCCAATGTATTGTAACAGAATAATATTTTGTATTTTTTGTATATTTAAAAACAAATTAATTTTCTTATAGGAGAAGTTTTTGTAGTCTTAAACAAATTAATTTTTTTATAGGAGAATTTTTTTGTAGTCTTCAACAAATTAATTTTCTTAAAGGAGAATTTTTTTGTAGTTTTTGTATCAGTAACTCCTACAATTATTTACCAACATAAGAATCTCCCTTTAAGAAAATTAATTTGTTTGTTTGAGTTACTGATTCCTCCAAACAGGACCAATTGAACACAAAAATAATGGTGTTTGTTCTCTGGCTTGGATTAATTAAGAGTTTGGAGGAATCGGTTGCTCCCTCCAGATGTACAGTCACAATCAAATATCCACCAACACTTTCCTTCCTTCCATCGTACAAATAAATCAGTATCATATCAAAATATAATAATCATACAACAACACCTTATGTCAACTCAACCCCCTCAATTATTATTATTATGATGGGTTACAAAATATAATCATACAACAACACCTTATGTCAACTCAACCCCCTCAATTATTATTATTATTATTATGAGGTGGTGCAAAATATAATCATACAACAACACCTTATGTCAACTCGACCCCTTCAGTTATTATTATTATTATTATTATTATTATTATGAGGTGGTGCAAAATCATACACGTGTTGTTCTTTATTACCAAGATATTATTTACTACGATGGAAGGAAAGTGTTAGATATTATTATTATTATTATTATTATTATGAGGTGGTGCAAAATTATACACGTGTTGTTCTTTATTACCAAGATATTTACTACGATGGAAGGAAAGTGTTGGTGGATATTTGATTGTGGCTGTACTAACACTGTAATTCCCCCTTTAAAGTGAGGTTCTCGGGTTGGTGAATTGTAGGAGTTACCGATTCCTCCAAAGTCTGTTTTGTGATATGGTCTGGAGGAATCGGTAGCCTTACAATTTACAAACGAGAGAATTTTCACCTTAGTTAGTTAGTGATTAAATAGTTAGATTAAATTAGTGAAGGATTTGGTTGGTTGATTCTGTTATTAATAATAAAATATGGATTATTCCAAAATATTTTCACCATAAAGCTATCATTTATTTATTTAATTAATTATTCATTTATTATTAAGAGGAATGTAACTAAAGTGAATTACCACGTTAATAGGTTATATTCAAGAACAATGGTGTACGGTACATACGATGACTCCATGGCCGTCGTACACACCATGGATGTTCTTGCATACGACCTATTGATACATATACACCCACTCACATACATGGTACATACGATGACTCCATAGCCGTCGTATACACCATGGATGTTCTTGCATACGACCTATTGATACATATACATACATACATATACACCCACTCACATACATGGTACATACGATGACTCCATAGCCGTCGTATACACCATGGATGTTCTTGCATACGACCTAATGATACATATACATACATACACACACACGCAATTTTTCTCAGCAACATTATCCAACAATTATTATTATTTTCGTGTACAGCATTAACAAAGTAACTGAATTATTACATGTAACTGTTAAAAAAATAAATACAGAAAATTATCTCATTCATTACTACAACAAATTAATTTAGACAATATAGAAAATTATCTCATCAAATTAATCAGAAAATTATCTCTTTCGTTTCAACAAATTAATTTAGACAATATAGAAAATTATCTAATCAAATTAATCAGAAAATTATCTCTTAACCTCAAATTAATCGGAAAATTATCTCATTCATTACTACAACAAATTAATTTAGACAAGATATAAAATTATCTCGCTTAACATAAACTAATCGGAAAATTATCTTTTGTTTCAACAAATTAATTTAGACAATATAGAAAATTATCTCAACATCAAATTAATCAGAAAATTATCTCGTTCATTCCAACATGAAATTAATCACGTTTCTACAACATATGAATTTAGACGATATATAAAATTATCACATTCATTTCAACATCAAATTAATTTAGACAATTATTATATAAAATTAATTGTCACCTAATTCATTAAATTAATCAGAAAATTATTACATTCACTTCAACATTAAAATAAACGTGAAAATATTGGACACGAGAATCAATGGTAATAATTATATAGTTATAAAATCATTACTTAAAAAATATAGACAGTACTATATATATAATATTATATAACAATTTAATAGCATTATTAAAATTTTCCAAGTGTTGATTCCTTGGTGGTAATTTAACACTTAGGTCCGAGTTTAGGGGGGTGCGGGAATAAGGGGGACAGACTTTGGGTGGGGTTAGGGGAGTGCGGAAATAAGGGACAGGCTTTCTACCCCCCCCCAAGCCTGTCCCCCTATTCCTGCACCCCCCCAACCAACCACACTTGTAAGGCTTCATTATTTTCCAAAAGGTGAGTATCTACATTCACAAAATCTATCCAACAGTTAGATAATAATAATAATAATAATATATATATAATGATCATAATAATAATATATATATAATGCTCATAATAATAATAATATATATATATAATGATCATAATAATAATAATAATAATATATATATATATAATGATAATAATAATAATAATAATATATATATATAATGATCATCATAATAATAATAATAATAATATATATATATATAATAATCATAATAATAATAATAATATATATATATATATAATAATCATAATAATAATAATAATATATATATATATAATAATCATAATAATAATAATAATAATAATAATAATAATATATATATATAATGATCATAATAATAATAATAATAATCACTGTATAGTTTACTCACCAAATTCATTAAATAATTCACCCAGAAGTCATTTACACGGCTAACATTCTTTCGTTTGCGTGCTTACAAACCAATACCAACCACTGTGGAATTGACCCCATGGAAACGGGAACATTTGGTGGCCACCCCATGTGGGAAAAAAGGAAGGGAAGGAGGAAAAGGAGGAAAAGAAGGAACGGGAGGGGAGGGAAGAAGGAAGGGAAAAAGGGGAAGGAAGGAAGGGAAAAAGGGAAAGAAGGGGAGGAAGGGAAAGAAGGGAGAGGGAAGGAAGGAAGGAAAATGAGGAAGGGAAGGAGGGAAAGAAGGGAGAGGGAAGGGAAAAAGGGAAGGAAGGAAGGAAGGGAAGGAAAGGGAAAAAAGGAAGGGAAGGAAAAAACTAAGGGAAAGAGGGAAAAAACGAAGGGAAAGGAAGGGAAAAAGGGAAGGAAGGAAGGAAGGGAAAAAGGGAAGGAAGGAAAAGAAGGAAGGAAGGAAAGGAAAGGGAAAAGAAGGAAGGGAAATAAGGAAGGAAGGGAAAGAAGAAAGGAAAAGGAGGAAGGGGAAAAGGGAAGGAAGGGAAGAAAGAAAAAGGAGGAAGGGGAAGTAAGGAAAGGAAAGAAAAGAAGAAAAGGGAAAGAAGGAAAGGGAAAGGAAAAGAGAAGGAAAGAAGAAAGGGAAAGAAGGAAAGAAAGAAGGAAAGGAAAAAGGGAAAGAAGGAAGGAAAGAAGGAAAAGGAAAGGAAAGGAAAAAGGGAAAGAAGGAAATGAAAGAAGATACATAATATACATCTATATAAAAAAAAATACAATTGTAAAAGTGAAAGCCCCCGTTAGGTTTCCTTATACGACAAACAATGTTACCAACACAACACTACTTCCAATCCACAACTGCCCCATCTGGCAACACTGCTAAAAAAAAAAGACAGATGTGGATTTTTCGGTGCTTGTAATAATAAAAATAATCAATGTGAGAATAACCTCATTGTTACCAAGTAGAAAATTATGTGGGTGGACAGAATTATTACCAAGTAGAAAATTACGTGGGTGGACGGAATTGTTACCAAGTAGAAAATTATGAGGGTGGACAGAATTGTTACCAAGTAGAAAATTACGTGGGTGGACGGAATTGTTACCAAGTAGAAAATTACATGGGTGGACGGAATTGTTACCAAGTAGAAAATTACGTGAGTGGACGGAATTATTACCAACTATAAGGAATTGTTGCCAAGTAGAAAATTATCAACAGTGGACGGAATTATTACCAAGTAGAAAATTATAGACAGTGGACGGAATTATTACCAAGTAGAAAATTATAAACAGTGGGCGGAATTGTTACCAAGTAAAAAATACATGTTATCGGTAATACAATACTTGAAATACTATACTTAGGTTACATTCTATACAAATTAAAAATATTTGCATATAGTATAGTTAAGTTTGGTGATATTCAAGAACATTATTATTATTTTGATGGTGTATACGATGGTGTGGTGTATACGATGACTCCATACACACGGTACAGAACCACACGATCGTATATGTACAGTCACAATCAAATATCCACCAACACTTTCCTTCCATCGTAGTAAATAAATCAGTATCATATCAAAATATAATCATACAACAACACCTTATGTCAACTCAACCCCTTCAATTATTATTATTATTATTATTATTATTATTATTATTATTATTATTAGGTGGTGCAAAATTATACACGTGTTGTTCTTTATTACCAAGATTATTATTATTATTATTATTATTATTATTATTATTATTATTATGAGGTGGTGCAAAATTATACACGTGTTGTTCTTTATTACCAAGATATTTACTACGATGGAAGGAAAGTGTTGGTGGATATTATTATTATTATTATTATTATTATTATTATTATTATTATTACTATTATTATTATTATTATTATTAGGTGGTGCAAAATTTACTACGATGGAAGGAAAGTGTTGGTGGATATTTGATTGTGGCTGTACATACATACATACATACATATCAACCTATACAAAAATACCATGGAGGGATATTCTTGTATTAACTTACTATTATTATCTTACATCTGAATAAAGAGAGTGTGTGTGTGAATAAAGAGTGTGTGTGTGTGTGAATATATGTGTGTGTGTGTTACATCTGAATAAAGAGTGTGTGTGAATATATGTGTGTGTGTGTGTGTGTGTGTGTGTGTGAATAAAGAGTGTGTGTGTGTGTGAATATATGTGTCTGTGTGTGTGTGTGTGTGTGTTAGGTCTGAATAAAGAGTGTGTGTGTGTGTGTTACATCTGAATAGAGGTTAATAATTAGAGGAAGAGAGAGATAGAGAAAGTAATTAGAGTAAGAGGTGTGAGAGATAGAGAGAGTAATTAAAGTAAGAGGTGTGAGAGATAGAGAGAGTAATTAGAGTTAAGAGTAAGAGAGATAGAGAGAGTAATAATTAGAGTAAGAGAGATAGAGAGGTTAATATTAAATCAGAGTAAGAGAGAGATAGAGAGGTTAATAATCAGAGTAAGAGAGAGATAGAGAGAGTAATAATCAGAGTGAGAGAGAGATAGAGAGGTTAATAATTAGAGTAAGAGAGAGTAATTAAAGTAAGAGATGTGAGAGTAAATTAAAGTAAGAGATGTGAGAGTAAGAGAGAGATAGAGAGGATATAACTAACAGCCAGAGAGAGTTAGAGAGAGTAATTAAAGTAAGAGGTGTGAGAGTTAGAGAGAGTAATTAAAGTGAGAGTTAGAGAGAGTAATTAAAGTAAGAGATGTGAGAGTAAGAGAGAGATAGAGAGGATATAACTAACAGCCAGAGAGAGAGAGAGAGGTTAATAATCAGAGTAAGAGAGAGATAGAGAGAGTAATAATCAGAGTAAGAGAGAGATAGAGAGAGGTTAATAATTAGAGTAAGAGAGAGTTAGAGAGAGTAATTAAAGTAAGAAGTGTGAGAGTTAGAGAGAGTAATTAAAGTGAGAGTAAGAAAGAGTAATTAAAGTAACAGATGTGAGAGATAGAGAGAGTAATTAAAGTAAGAGGTGTGAGAGATATAAAGAGAGTAATTAAAGTGAGAGTTAGAGAGAGTAATTAAAGTAAGAGATGTGAGAGTAAGAGAGAGATAGAGAGGACAGAACTAGCGTAAGAGGTTAATAATTAAAGTGAGAGTTAGAGAGAGTAATTAAAGTAAGAGATGTGAGAGTAAGAGAGAGATAGAGAGGATATAACTAACAGCTAGACTTGGGGAGTGGTTACAGCGTTCGTCAAAGTCACAGAAACAGAAGGTAACATTCGTGTAGTGTTCCCTGCAAAGAAAAGAGAAAATACAGCGTTAGTTACATAAAAATACAAAAAAATACAAAAACTTTACATAAATTACATATAAAATACATTACATAAATTACATATAAAATTCAAAGTTAGTTACATAAAAAATACAAAGTTAGTTACATAAAAAATACAAAGTTAGTTATGTGACAAATACATTACATAAATTACAAATAAAATACAAATACTTTACATAAATTACAAATAAATAGTTACAAATAAATTCACACACACACAAAAAGTTTATAAATAATATCATAAATTACATATAAAATTCAAAGTTAGTTATGTGAAAAATACATTACACAAATTACAAATAAATTCACATGCACACAAATATATTACAAATAATATAATAAATACAAAGTTAGTTATGTGACAAATACATTACTGTATGTACAGTCGGCAAAAAAAGTTTTGTTACCACCCCTACATTAATTTTACCCTGGGTCAGCCTGGTATGGTTGGTACTGCACACACTGGACAGCTGTTGACTCGTGTCATCCGGCACATGCTGGACGGGAATTGTCACTGCCTCGGCAGTGTCAACTTTTCTATATCAAAAGTTTAGCTGATTTTAAATTAAATTTTGAGTGTTGAAGAACTCTTACTATTTAACTTTTCATTATTAAACATAAGGAAATGAGTTTGAGTATTTTAGAACAAGAATAACCGTGAAATGCCCATAAAAAATAGCACTGGGTGAAAGAACATCATTCCCACTTGGCTGGCCATGACACACTGAGGGACATTGGCATTTGGCCAGGGGCAGGGACTTATGGAGGCCGGAGGAGGTATATAACACACTGAGGGACACAGTGGCCAGGGGCAGGGACTTATGAAGGCCGGAGGGTGGTGGAGGTAACACACTCACCAGTCAGGGGTACCAACATTACATCACACTGTTTTAGGGGTGGTAACGAAACTTTTTTTGCCGACTGTACATAAATAAAAAAGAAAATACAAAGTTAGTTACGTAAAAAATACATTACATAAATTACAAATATTTCATATAAATTACAAATAAAATACAAATACTTTACATAAATTACAAATAAATTCACACGCACACAAATAGGTTACAAATAATATCATAAATTACAAATGTTCCCTGGAAATAAATAAAGAAAATACAAAGTTAGTTATGTGACAAATTCATTACATAAATTAGAAATAAATTCACATGCACACAATTGTTATAAATTATATTATTATAATATTATTTTTCTTTCCTCTTTCTCTCATTATTTTTTCATCCTATCTCTCTCTCTTTCACTTTCCACCCCATTCTCTCTCTCTCTTTCACTTCCCACCCCCCTCTCTTTTTCTCTCACTTCCCACCCCA
>JAWQEG010007465.1:27500-50078 GCA_033782935.1 Petrolisthes cinctipes
TCTAATAATAATAATAATAATAATAATAATAATAACAATACTACTACTACTACTACTAATAATAATAATAAAAAAATACTTACTTTCTCTCTGTTCAATAACTTTAACGCATTTGTCATTTGGGTCCGGACAATAGTGGCTCCAGTAATATCTCCAGTCAAAGTCGTAAAGTCCGCAACCGGGATGTGAACCCACGCAACGATAACACCATAACCCATTACCTGAAAAAATTATAACATTACACATTAATAACAACATAATAACACAACATATTAGTGATTACATATTACTATAACACATAACGTGGAAAGAATTATAACACAATAACACATTACCTGCAAAACTTATAATATATGAGTGAAAATATAACATAACATAATAACACAACATATTAATGATAGCATAACATAATAACATAACACTATAACCCACACAACGATAACACCATAACCCGTTACCTGGAAATATTATAACATTACACATTAATAACATAACACTATAACCCACACAACGATAACACCATAACCCATTACCTGTAAACAAATTATAACACATTAATAACAACATAATAACACAACATATTAATGATGGCATAACATAACACTATAACACATTACTCATAACATAACCTCATAACCCATTACCTGGAAAAATTATAACATTACACATTAATAACATAACACTATAACACCATAACCCATTACCTGCAAAAATTATAACATTACACATTAATAACATAACACTATAACCCACGCAACGATAACACCATAACCCATTACCTGGAAATATTATAACATTACACATTAATAACAACATAATAACACAACATATTAATGATAGCATAACATAACACTATAACACATTACTCATAACATAACCTCATAACCCATTACCTGGAAAAATTATAACATTACACATTAATAACATAACACTATAACACCATAACCCATTACCTGCAAAAATTATAACATTACACATTAATAACATAACACTATAACCCACGCAACGATAACACCATAACCCATTACCTGGAAATATTATAACATTACACATTAATAACAACATAATAACACAACATATTAATGATAGCATAACATAACACTATAACACATTACTCATAACATAACCTCATAACCCATTACCTGGAAAAATTATAACATTACACATTAATAACATAACACTATAACACCATAACCCATTACCTGCAAAAATTATAACATTACACATTAATAACATAACACTATAACCCACGCAACGATAACACCATAACCCATTACCTGGAAATATTATAACATTACACATTAATAACAACATAATAACACAACATATTAATGATAGCATAACATAACACTATAACACATTACTCATAACATAACCTCATAACCCATTACCTGGAAAAATTATAACATTACACATTAATAACATAACACTATAACACCATAACCCATTACCTGCAAAAATTATAACATTACACATTAATAACATAACACTATAACCCACGCAACGATAACACCATAACCCATTACCTGGAAATATTATAACATTACACATTAATAACAACATAATAACACAACATATTAATGATAGCATAACATAACACTATAACACATTACTCATAACATAACCTCATAACCCATTACCTGGAAAAATTATAACATTACACATTAATAACATAACACTATAACACCATAACCCATTACCTGCAAAAATTATAACATTACACATTAATAATAACATAACACTATAACCCACACAACGATAACACCATAACCCGTTACCTGCAAAAATTATAACATTACACATTAATAACATAACACTATAACACATAACTTGGAAATAATGATAACATAACATAATAACACACATATTAGTGATAACATAACACCATACCATAACCTAAAATGAAATATAACATATTAATAACAAAATAACATCATAACCTAAAATGAAATATAACACATTAATGACACCATAACACCATAACCCGTAACCTGGAAATAATTGGTAAATATTAAAAGAATTGCCGTTATCTCGTACGGTATTTTGAGCCATTCTCTCACTTCCCTTTCTCTTTCATTATTTTTCCTTCCTTTCTCTCTCTCTTTCTCACTTTCCCCCCCTCTCTCTCTCTTTCACTTCTCACCCCCTTACCCCCCCCTCTCTCTCTTTTTTTCACTTTCCCCCCCCCCCTCTCTCTTTTTCACTTTCTCCCCCTCTCTCTCTCTCTCACTTCCCACCCCCTTCCCCCCCCCCTCTCTCTCTCTTTTTCACTTTCCCCCCCTCTCTCTCTCTCTCACTTCTCACCCATTCCCCCCCTCTCTCTCTCTTTTTCACTTTCCCCCCCTCTCTCTCTCTTTCACTTCCCACCCCCTTCCCCCCCTCTCTCTCTCTTTCACTTCCCACCCCCTTCCCCCCCCTCTCTCTCTCTTTTTCACCTTCCCCCCCTCTCTCCCTCTTTCACTTCCCCCCCCCTTCCCCCCCCCCCACTCTCTCTTTTTCACTTTCCCCCCCTCTCTCTCTCTTTCACTTCCCACCCCCTTCCCCCCCCCTCTCTCTCTCTTTTTCACTTTCCCCCCCTCTCTCTCTCTTTCACTTCTCACCCCCTTACCCCCCCTCTCTCTCTCTTTTTCACTTTCCCCCCCTCTCTCTCTCTCTTTCACTCCCCCCCCCCCTCTCTCTCTTTTTCACTTTCCCCCCCTCTCTCTCTCTTTCACTTCCCACCCCCTTCCCCCCCCCCCTCTCTCTCTCTTTTTCACTTTCCCCCCCTCTCTCTCTCTTTCTCACTTCCCACCCCCTTCCCCCCCTCTCTCTCTTTTTCACTTTCCCCCCCTCTCTCTCTCTTTCACTTCCCACCCCCTTCCCCCCCCCTCTCTCTCTCTTTTTCACTTTCCCCCCCTCTCTCTCTCTTTCACTTCCCACCCCCTTCCCCCCCCCTCTCTCTCTCTTTTTCACTTTCCCCCCCTCTCTCCCTCTTTCACTTCCCACCCCCTTCCCCCCCCCCACTCTCTCTTTTTCACTTTCCCCCCCTCTCTCTCTCTTTCACTTCCCACCCCCTTCCCCCCCCCTCTCTCTCTCTTTTTCACTTTCCCCCCCTCTCTCTCACTTTCACTTCTCACCCCCTTACCCCCCCTCTCTCTCTCTTTTTCACTTTCCCCCCCCCTCTCTCTCTCTTTTTCACTTTCCCCCCCTCTCTCTCTCTTTCACTTCCCACCCCCTTCCCCCCCCCCTCTCTCTCTCTTTTTCACTTTCCCCCCCTCTCTCTCTCTTTCTCACTTCCCACCCCCTTCCCCCCCTCTCTCTCTTTTTCACTTTCCCCCCCTCTCTCTCTCTTTCACTTCCCACCCCCTTCCCCCCCCCCTCTCTCTCTTTTTCACTTTCCCCCCCTCTCTCTCTTTTTCACTTCCCACCCCCCTACCCCCCCCTCTCTCTCTTTTTGACTTTCCCCCCCTCTCTCTCTCTTTCACTTCCCACCCCCTTCCCCCCCCTCTCTCTCTCTTTCACTTCCCACCCCCTTCCCCCCCCTCTCTCTCTCTTTTTCACTTTCCCCCCCTCTCTCTCTCTTTCACTTCCCACCCCCTTCCCCCCCCCTCTCTCTCTTTTTCACTTTCCCCCCCTCTCACTCTCTTTCACTTCCCACCCCCCCCCCCCCTCTCTCTCTTTTTCACTTTCCCCCCCTCTCTCTCTCTTTCACTTCCCACCCCCTTCCCCCCCCTCTCTCTCTCTTTTTCACTTTCCCCCCCTCTCTCTCTCTTTCACTTCCCACCCCCTTCCCCCCCCCTCTCTCTCTCTCTTTTTCACTTTCCCCACCCCTCTCTCTCTTTCACTTCTCACCCCCTTCCCCCCCCCTCTCTCTCTCTTTTTCACTTTCCCCCCCTCTCTCTCTCTTTCACTTCCCACCCCCTTCCCCCCCCCCTCTCTCTCTTTTTCACTTTCCCCCCCTCTCTCTCTCTTTCACTTCCCACCCCCTTCCCCCCCCCTCTCTCTCTTTTTCACTTTCCCCCCCTCTCTCTCTCTTTCACTTCCCACCCCCTTCCCCCCCCCTCTCTCTCTCTTTTTCACTTTCCCCCCCTCTCTCTCTCTTTCACTTCCCACCCCCTTCCTCTCTCTTTTTCACTTTCCCCCCCTCTCTCTCTCTTTCACTTCCCACCCCCTTCCCCCCCCTCTCTCTCTCTCTTTTTCACTTTCCCCCCCTCTCTCTCTCTTTCACTTCCCACCCTCTTCCCCCCCCCTCTCTCTCTCTCTTTTTCACTTTCCCCCCCTCTCTCTCTCTTTCACTTCCCACCCTCTTCCCCCCCCCCTCTCTCTTTCTCTTTTTCACTTTCCCCCCCTCTCTCTCTCTTTCACTTCTCACCCATTCTCTCTCACTTCCCCATCGTATCGGTACCACACCATCGTATACACCACCATCAATGGTATTATTACAGAAGTACTGTGTTCTTGGGTAAAGCCCGCGCAGTGTTACCACATCCGGCTACGTCCCAGGAATTTGCCCCGTTCACTTTATGATAGTTTACACCGATTATATCCCGGTAGTTTGTCCAGGTTAGGTCCCGGTAGTCTGCTGTGGTCTAGGTTAGGTTAGGTCAGACTTATTTCCAAATTATGTTTGTATAACGGGGCATATCTTGAAAACGGGACATCTCCGAGAGAAACACCATAGATGAAAAGTGTGTTAGAATGGTCCAAAATAGTGGGTAATGATATTAAAATATACAATATAGTGAATGGAGTACTTCTATACAAATACCATGAAAAGTGTGTTAGAATGGTCCAAAATAGTGGGTAATGATACTAAAATAGACAATAGAGTGAACCCAGTTCTTCTGTAAATTTACCTTTTGAAATTAGCCTGACCTTACCTAACCTAGACCACAGCAGACTACTGGGACCTAACCTGGGCAAACTACCGGGACCTAACCTGGACAAACTACCAGGAAATAACCGTGGTAAAGTACAGGAAATGACAAAGGCAAAATACGGTATTTATTGAAAGAATTACCGTTTTGCAGCAGTGTTGCCAGATCCGGTTGGGTCCCAGTATTATGCCCCAGTCATTTATTGTACTTTATCACAATTATTTCCCGGTAGTTTGCACAGGTTAGGTCCCGGTAGTCTGCCCAGGTTAGGTCCCGGTAATCTGATGCGGTCTAGGTTAGGTTAGGTAAGGTCAGGCTAATTTCAAAATGCCCCATTTGAATATGCCCTACTTTGGAAATGGGGCATTTGTGGAGGAAATGCCATAGAAGAAAATAGGGTAATTCTGTATAAGAGGTCCACATGTTTTTTTTTTTTTTTTTTTTTTCCTGCATATTTTTACTTGTTCTATTCATTAGTGACCATAATATTGATCGGAAACCACTTGGTGTATACATATTCCCTAACCCCTTCAATCTTGGGGGAGAGCACTGGGAATCGGGGGTTTTGGGTGGGGGAAAACACGTAAATGACCTTATTTTGCATTGATACTGGTTGGTTTCTTGACCTGCATAAATGTCAAAAAATTGAAAATCCGAGCCAAGTTACGGCAACAGTTGTCTCGGGTTTAGCAATTTTCATGAGAGATAAATGTCAAGATTTTGGAAATCCGAGGCAAGTTTAGATAATTAACCAAACCTAACCTGACCTAACCTGGGCAGACTACCGGAACCTAACCGGGGCACACTACCGGGACGTAACCGGGGCACACTACCGTGACCTAACCGGGGCACACAACCCGGGACCTAACCGGGGCACACTACCGGGACCTAACCGGGGCACACTACCGGGACCTAACCAGGGCAGACTACCGGGACCTAACCAGGGCAGACTACAGGGACATAACCAGGGCAGACTACCGGGACATAACCAGGGCAGACTACCGGGACATAACCAGGGCAGACTACCGGGACCTAACCGGGGCAGACCACGGCACAATATACAGTAGAAACTAGTCAGACCTGACCTGACCTGACCTAACCTAATCTGGACTGGGACACACTACCGGGACATAACCAGGGCAGACTACCGGGACATAACCGGGGCGGACTACCGGGACCTAACCTGTACAAACTACCGGGAAATAACCGTGGTAAAGTACAGAAAATTACCGGGGTAAAATACTGGGACCTAGCCGGATCTGGCAACACTGCTACAAAACGGTAATTCTTTCAATAAATACCTAATAAAAGATATTACAAAAAGGTTTTAACTCTTACCAGACTTGCAGGAAAATTGTGCAGATGATTAAATTTTCGAAGAAACCTGGGCCGTGATTTTGTAATCCGGCTGACATATTTGTTACATCGCGTAATTTGTTATTATAATCCATAATAGCCTCCTATCCACACTGCTCACTTATTTTATGTTTCAAAATTAGCCTATGATCCACACATAAATTAAAAAGTTCTTGTTGCTTAGCAAAATGCGTGAAAAAAAAAAGCCATACCGACTGGAAGCCATGTTGGTAGTGTCAGTGTCAGCTTGTCATGTACTACCGACACGTAGGCGTAGCAGGGAAAATGGGATGGTGGAAAATATCGGATGAATACAGAAGGTTGATAGACTGCATTAATAATAATGATTATAATAATATGAGATGAGAAAATAATTTATGAAATTAAGTGAGTAAATAATGAAATTATCTATATATAAATGGTGATGGAATTAAAAGAATATTGAAAGCGTCATTTAATTAAAAAAAATAAATGATTTACGAGATGGCAACTTGAAGTAGCACATGAGCATCCCATCATAATGTGGACTACTTTGTACAGTGTTCAGTGGCTTATTATAAAGAAGAACCTGGGAGAGAAAGACACCGTGAACGCTGGAGTCTCAACTTAGGGTATTAACACTGTAGACTTACTCATACGCTGGACTTTGTCTCGGAAGCGCTACGCTGGACTTAGTCTCAAAAGCGGTCGCGATTTTTCGAAAGCCTATTCTGCCGAAAGTTAAGTGCAACCGCCTATTATATTCATTACACACGAACACACTATATTGTCCCCTACTTAAATATACATAAATTATAAATATTTGCCGCGTGGACCTCATATACAGATTTCCCCCCAGTTCTTCTGTAAATTTACCGGTAATTCTTTAAATATTTACCCTAAAATATACAATATAGTGAATGAAGTACTTCTATACTTTTACCCTGAAAAGTGTCGGACTAAAGTGTCTTAGGGTCGATTCCACAGTGGTTGGTATTGGTTTGTAAGCACGCAAACGAAAGAATGTTAGCAGTGTAAATGACTTCTGGGTGAATTATTTAATGAATTTGGTGAGTAAACTAAATAGTGATTATTATTATCTAACTGTTGGATAGATTTTGTGAATGTGGATACTCGGCTTTTGGAAAATAATGAAGCCTGAAAATTGCCGTTGGTTGGAAAGCTAACAAACCAATACCACTGTGGAATCAACCCTTAGAATGGTCCAAAATAGTGGGTAATGATACTAAAATATACAATATAGTGAATAAACTACTTCTATACTTTTACCACATTAATTTTTCTAAATATGGTCCATTAATTTACAAAGAATAAATAAAAATAAATATATTTCCCGTTACTGCGTCAACAGGTGTGTGTGTGTGTACGGAACCCACGCCCTTCTTATTTTACCTTATTACAGCCTTATTTAAAGCTATATTGGCCTTATATGTCTCTTAACTAATACTTTATATACTCACCGACAGATAATAGGGCTGAAAATATCACTAAAAGGACAAATTTCATCATTTTTGTGTGTTTTTCTTTCAATATGAGTCGAATTTTGGCCCCACCCTGATGGCTTGTTGTTGTTGTGGTGGTGTCAGTGTTGCCAGCACCAGGTGTCATCGTCAGTGGTGCCAGGTCTAATTTTCCCCCAGCTTCAACATCTGAGCTGAATTTTCCCATTTTACCTCAAAAATTTCCTGTTTATTCTTGAAGATAATCGTATATTTATCATTGTCTTGATATTTTGTCTGGTAAAAATTTCCCCATTTACTCTTGAACAATATCTGTATATAATTTCCACATTGGTACCTCTAATTCCCCATACTTGGCAACACTGGTTATTGTTGATAGTCATTTGTTTGGGCGGGTAAATTTGGCGGGCTGCAGCGTTACCAACCACCTTTTACCGCCATTTTTCCCGCCCAAAACAGAGACCGGTAGAAGCTAAGATTTGGACAAGTTGCAGTGTTGCCAACGACCACAGGCGCCTCTTTCCCGCCCAATAGCCAAATCAAACCTTAAAATAGCCAACTATTGAATCATTATTATTCAACCCATAATTATGTATCCATTTTTTTTTTATTTAACTCTGGATAATTTAATAAAAAAAAACAACCATAATAATAAAAACCTTTCATTTATTAATTATTTATCAACCAATAGTATAAGAGGATTGAAATATACTGTTGACCAATAGGAATTCACCTTTCATTTATTCCTAACTTATCAACCAATAGGATTTCACCTTTCATTTATACATAACTTATCAACCAATAGGATTTCACCTTTCATTTATTCATAACTTATCAACCAATAGGAATACACCTTTCATTTATTCCTAACTTATTTATCAACCAATAGGAATACACCTTTCATTTATTCCTAACTTATTTATCAACCAATAAAATAATAGGATAGATAAACCAAGTAATCAATGGTATTTCTTTATTTAATTCTTTACCTAACTCGACGAGTTTGGGAGTGTGGCGGGGGGAGGGGGGGGGGAGGGGGGGGAAGGGGGGAGTTGGGGGGGGGCAGGGGGAAAAATGGGGGGGGGGGATTATTTATAGTGGGAGGAGAAAGTGGAGGAAAGGGAGGAGGGAATATTTGGAGGAAAGTGAGGGAATATTTGGAGGAAAGTGAGGGAATATTTGGAGGAAAGTGAGGGAGGGAGAAAGGGGAAAGTGGAGGAAAGGGAGGGAAAATTTGGAGGAAAGGGAGGGAATATTTGGAGGAAAGGGAGGAGGGAAAAATTGGAGGAAAGTGAGGGAATATTTGGAGGAAAGGGAGGGAATATTTGGAGGAAAAGGAGGGAATATTTGGAGGAAAAGGAGGGAAAATTTGGAGGAAAATTGGAGGGAGGGAGGGGGAGGAAAATTGGAGGAAAGTGAGGGAGGGAGGGAGGAAGGAGGAAAGAAAGGATAGGAAGAAGAAAAATAATTAAATAATGTATTTTTTTTTAATATAATGTTGAGAGAGAGAGAGAGAGAGAGAGAGAGAGAGAGAGAGAGAGAGAGAGAGAGAGAGAGAGAGAGAGAGAATAAATATATAAATTAAATAAAAATATGAATTAGTTTATGGGACCCTGTGTGTGTGTGTGTGTGTGTGTGGTCAGAAAATTGGAGGTAAATGAGTCCTTCAAATATTGTCAAGAAACACACACACACACACACACTTATATGGAAGGAGCTACACACATACACACACCTATATGGAAGGAGCTACACACACACACACACACACACACACCTATATGGAAGGAGCTACACACACACACACCTATATGGAAGGAGCTACACACACACACACATACACACATTTATATGGAAGGAGCTACACACACACACATACACACCTATATGGAAGGAGCTACACACACACACACATTTATATGGAAGGAGCTACACACACACACACACCTATATGGAAGGAGCTACACACACACACACATCTATATGGAAGGAGCTACACACACACACATACACACACACACACCTATATGGAAGGAGCTACACACACACACACACACACACACACCTATATGGAAGGAGCTACACACACACATCTACACACCTATATGGAAGGAGCTACACACACACACACATACACACATCTATATGGAAGGAGCTACACACATACACACACACACACACACACCTATATGGAAGGAGGGGGAGAGAAGGTAATACAGAAGGAAGGGAGAGGGAAGGGAGAGGGGAAGAAAAGTAGGGAGAGGGAGAGGGGGGAGAGGGTGGAGGGAGAGGGGAGAGAGAGTGGAGGGAGAGGGGAGAGAGTGGAGGGAGAGAGGGGAGAGGCCACAAATAAAAAATATTAGATGATTATAGAAGTGAGGCATGCTAAGGTAAGTAGGTAGGTAGGTAGGTAGGTAGGTAAGTAGGTAAGTAGACAGGGCAAGGTGGGTTGGTAGGTAAGTAGGCAGGCAGGCCAAGGTAGGTAATCAGGCCAAGGTAGGTAGGAATAGGTAGGTAGGTAAGTAGGTAGGTAATCAGGCCAAGGTAAGTAGGTAAGTAGATAGGTAGGTAGGAATAGGTAGGTAGGTAGGTAGGTAGGAATAGGTAGGTAGGTATGTAGGTAGGAATATGTAAGTAGGAATACGTAAGTAAAACACTACAAGGTTTAGTTTGTTTGTTTTTTGTTTTTTTAGGGGTGGGTGGGTTGGGGGGGGTTGTTGTTTTGGTAGTAGTAGTAGTAGTAGTAGTAGTGGTTGTTGTTAAGGGGGTAGTTTGGGGGGGTGGTGTAGGGGGGTAGGGGTGGGGGGTTAATGTCTAATGGGGGAAGGTCGACTATGGAGCAGCAATCTTCCACACATTATTAATTAAAACTATTCTGTAATATTATTTAAAGCACTTAGTCAAAATCACAAAGCATGTGATAATAATAATTGGCCATAACAGTACAGTACAGTATAGCCAAACAAGTGTTATTAGTTTGGTTGTGGTTGTGTACGGTACTCTATTTACCACTGTATAAAATTTGCTCTCAAAGGCATCACCATTTATTTATCTATTTATCAGGTTTTCAACAGGGCTTCTTGTAAATATTATGTTATAGTACATTGTTTATCAAGTTTTCAACGGGGCTTCTGTAAATATTAACATTATAGTACATTGTTTATCAGGTTTTCAACAGGGCTTCTGTAAATATTAATATTATAGTACAGTATTTATCAAGTTTTCAACGGGGCTTCTTGTAAATATTAATATTATAGTACAATGTTTATCAAGTTTTCAACAGGGCATTTATTTATATATTATTATTATTATTATTATATAGTACAGTGTTCGTTTGTTTGTTTGTTTGTTTGTTGTTAAGGAGAGATCATCATCATCATCATCATCAATATTTATCAGTTTTTCAACAGGGCATCTTGTAATATATAGTATTATTATATAGTACAGTGTTTATCAGGTTTTCAACGGGGCATGTATGTATATAATATTATATAGTACAGTGTTTGTTGTTGTTTGTTGTTGTTGTTGTTAAGGAGAGATCATCATTATCAATATTTATCAGGTTTTCAACAGGGCATTTTGTAATATATAGTACATTGTTTATCAGGTTTTCAACGGCACACACATATTATAATTATATATAGTACAGTGTTTTAGTGTTTTGGTGTTGTTATTTTGTTGTTGTTGTTGTGATGTAGTCAGAAAATTCGAGGTTAGCGAGTGCTTGAAATATTGCCACGAACGTCTATCTATCTATCTATCTATAGCTCCGACGCCTCGCTCCCTCCGGGAACTCCCCCCAAGGGGGTGGCCACGGCAGAAGTGTCTCCAGTTCTCCCTGTTCCAACACTCCCTCCTTACTTGGTCCATCCCTACTCTACCCCTCATGTTTCTCTCCTTTACATACTCTTCCACTCTGTTCTGCCATCTGACCGGAGGTCTGCCTCTCACACCAGGTCCCACAACTTCACTTCCATACACCTTCTTTACAAATTCCTCGCCTTGCATTCTCTCCACATGTCCAAACCATCTCAATGTATCACGTTTCACTCTCTCAACCACTCCACACTCAATGCCAATTGCCTTCTCACTCATACCACATCTCTCATACACACTCTCATTACTTTCTCCATCCCATCTAGTAAGTCCACATGCTCCTCTCAAGTAACTCATTTCCACAGCACCTATTCTAGACTGATGCGCCCTACTCCATGTCCATGTCTCCGACGCATATGTCAGTGTTGGCAGGATTATACTATTTCGTAGTCCCCTTTTCACTTCCATACTCACACTTCTACCTTTCATAATCCTCCCCAGTGATCCTATGACCTGCCTACCCTTCACTGCTCTCTCCCTAATTTCTCCTTCCATACTTCCATGTTTACACATAACTGTACCCAGGTACTTAAACTCCTTCACTTCCTCCATCCTCTCGCCCCTCAGAGTTATCTCACACTTCGTCCCAGTTGGTACAGCCACTCTGTAAGGTGTAGCAAAGTCAATCACTTCAGTTTCTGCTCTTTCAAATACCATCACTTTACTTTTATCTACATTCACCTTCAATTTCCTTCGTTTACACACAGACTGAAATTCGTCCACCACTCTCTGTAAATTCCTTTCATTCTCAGCCATCAGCACAGTGTCATCCGCAAACAAACTTGCCACCAGGGACCAATTTGCTTCATTCAGCCTCAACTTCACCCCCAGACCATTCACTTTGGCTTTCACCTCTCTCATACAACCATCCATATATATATTGAACAACCATGGTGACATAACACACCCCTGTCTCAGCCCTACACTAATATTAAAACTCTCACTTAGATCACCCTCTACCCGTACACATGCTTTTGCATCTGCATAAAAAGCCTCAATACCTTTCAGCAAAGGCCCCCCAACACCATAAATTCTCAACACCTCTGTCATAGCTTTCCTATCAACTCTATCGTATGCCTTCTCCAAGTCCATGAAGGCAGCATACAACTTCTTACCCTTCCCAATATATTTCTCAACTATTGATTTTAATGCAAATATTTGGTCCACACATCCTCTACCCTTTCTGAACCCTCCCTGCTCCTCACTAACTTTATTCCCTGTTACTTCAACCAGTCTTTCAGTAAGAACCTTCCCGTAAACCTTCCCTGGTACACTCAGAAGACTTATTCCCCTATAGCTACCACACTCATCCTTACTCCCCTTCCCCTTGTACAAAGGTACAATTATGGCTCTCCTCCAATCCTCTGGCACCTCTCCCTGCCTCCACGCCAATGTACATATAAGCAACATCCACTCCACCACTTCCTCCCCCCCACACTTTAACATTTCAGCAGTTATCCCATCCACCCCCGGTGCCTTTCCCATCTTCAACTTTCCTATTGCTTTCCTAACCTCTTCCCTTCCTAATTCTCCCTGTACATCCTGTCGTCTACCACCTGCCTCCATCCCCATGCATGTCACCACCGCCTCCCCTCCCGTCCCCCCATTCATCAACTGATCAAAATGCCTCTTCCACACTTCTTTCACTTCCTCACTTCTACTCACAGTAACTCCATCCTCTCTCTTCATTCTCACACTACCAGACTTTCCTTCTCCTCTTTCTCTTTTCACCTCCTTCCAGAATAATTTCTTGTTCTCTTTAAACCTTTCACTCAGCTTCATACCAAACTCCTCATCCACTCTCCTTTTACTCTCACTCACCATCCTTTTCACTTGTCTCTTACACACATTATATTCTCTTTTCCATCTCTCTCTCACTTCTTCCGGCACATTCCTCTGTAGTGTTCTCCTATACGCCTTCCTCTTATCCTCTACAGCATCTTTCACTTCTTCTGTCCACCAAGCACTCCCTTTCTTGCCCCTCTTCTGTGACTTATATCCTACTACCTCTGCTGCTGTCCTTAATACTCTCATCTTAAACATTTCATACACCGCATTCACTCCCACTCCCTCCCCTATCCCCATCCTTACATCTCCCAGCACCTCACCCACCCTCCTCTTATATTCCTCCCTATACTCTTCTACATCTAATTTCCCACTAGCCACCACCCTCTTATTCCTCACCCCTTCATCCCTCCTACTATACTCCCACTTAACCCTAACCTTCATCCTCACCAACACCGCAAAATGGTCGGAGCAATGGACCATTCCTCTCACCACTTTTGCGTCATACACATCCTTCCTCAACCTTTCATCCACTGCCACATAGTCAATCAAACTCTTTTGCTCTCCTCTCTCATCCCTTCTCTTCCACGTATACCTGTGGATCATCTTGTGCTGAAAGAAGGTGTTCGCCAAGAACAACCCCCTCTCAGCACAGACATCCACTAGATATTCACCATTCTCATTTGTTCCTTCTACACCCCATTTACCCACAATATTCCCCACTTCCTCACCTCCCACCTTTCCATTCATATCTCCCATCATTACTACTCTCCTTCCGTTATCAATTCCTCTCAGACATGTATTCAATTCCTCCCAAAACACTCTCATCTTCTCTCTCCCTGTCTTACTCTTTTCATTCACTGGTGCATAAGCACACACCCAAGCATACTTCACCAAGCCAATCTTTCCAGTCATCCATACTATTCTAGACCCATTCCACCCATGTCCATCCACTCCCTTCCACACCCACGGAGACACCAACAGCGCACACCCTTCCTTCCCTCTTCCTTTACTCTTTTCATTCATACCCGTCCATACTACTCCCCCCTCCATTCCCTCCCACAGTCCACTCTCCCTTCCTTCCTGACACTCAACCACTCCACATCCTTTCACGTGTGTCTCCGTCACTCCCATCACATCCACTCTTCCTTTCTTGAAGCATTCTACAATCTCTCGCCTCTTGGTCCCATCCGTCATTCCATTCACATTCACAGTTACAACTCTCATACAATCGCTCTTCCCCACTCCCTCTACAGGGCAACCCGGAGACCCTCCCCCGCCAGTAGCCATAGCTGTCCACTCCCCCATTGGGGGGCCACTGATGGCTGGCAAGGCCAATGCAGTGCTCATTCCCGGAGGGACACGGGCCGTCGGCATTGTCAAAAGCTAAAAAACACGGTCATAAATTTAAAAGAAATTACAAAATATAAAAACACACAATCAAAGAATTTAAAAATCTTAAAACACTAAAAAAATACAATAAAAATACAATAAAAACCTTAAAACCTATATGTGGGGGAAGCTAAGTCTCACCCCCACACCGCCTTCCCCTTTGGCTCCACCTCCCAAATGGATAAAAACAAGATAAAAAAAGGAGGTGTACCCCCGAGGTCACCGCTTGGAGGCGGGGCAAGGCTTACCTACCCTTCCTGGGGAGGGGTAGGTCACCGAGGTTCTTGCTTTTCCCAATACTGATAGCAGTTAAGCACAGTAGCAATCCTCGACCTCATTGGTTACGATATTGCCACTGCGCAAAGCCACGAACGTAACGAAACAATACCAATTTTGAATGAGCTTAATTGTTTCGTGGCATAGTCAGGAGGAATCAGAAGCCTCTCGTTTCCATACACGATACAGTCAGAAAATTGGAGGTTAGCGAGTCCTTGAAATTTTGCCACGAAACACACACACCCCTATAGGGAAAGAGTTTGTTTCATGGCACAGTCAGGAGGAATCAGAAGCCACCAAGTCTCATACACGACACAGTCAGAAAATTTGAGGTTAGCGCGAGTCCTTGAAATATTGCCACGAAAGTAACGGAACAATACCAATTTTGAATGAGCTTAATTGAGGCGTCTATTTGCATAACAGGATAAACACCACCTCTGGTGAAATTGAGTTAGCACTGTCTTCCCCACTAGTAAACATCTACAATTTACGTGGTGAAGTCCACATCCCCTTTTGGAGTTTCTAATAAGGCTTAAAATAAAGTATAAATAGAGAGACTATAACCTTTTGTGCACAGATGTTAAACTTTAAACCCATTTTTTTCAAAACTTGAGTTGTGTCGCTTATCTCGTTATGCAAATAGACGCCTCAATTGTTTCGTGGCATAGTCAGGAGGAATCAGAAGCCACCAAGTCTCATACACGATCACAGGGTCCGTAAAATTTAATGGGGAAATAATTATCTTGTTTTAGGTGAATTGGAAGGTCTGGGATTCCTCAACACAAACCACCTTAATAAATTCATGTTACTTTAATTGAGGGATCTGTTTCGTGGTAATTTTTGGATTAATTGATTGATTGATTGATATTAGGCGCCGCAACAACAAGGTCATATAGCACCAGAAGAAGAAGAAGATAGAGTGGCGAGACAACAAGCAGGAAGGAAATAAAAAGAAAAGAGCCACAACAGCGAGGTCATATAGCGTTGAAGAAAGTATTTTTTGGGATGAATCTGTAGCCTTCCAAATATTTACCAGATCCAGACAGAATCTTTCATTAAATGATAATTCTGAGACGAGCAAATAATTGATTCCTCCAATCTATTCCAAGCAACAAGCAACAGCAACAACAACAACAACAACAACAAGATACTATTAATATATATATATATATATATATATATATATATATATATATATATATATATATATATATATATATTATACCCCTTTAATTATTGTTTGTTTGTTTGTTTGTTTGTTTGTTGTCACTATAGTTCGTTTGTTTGTGTGTAGGCAAAAGCAAGTCCTGGATAGTTAGTTAGTTAGTTAATTAGTTAAGAAAGTGAAGGTGTGTGTGTGTGTACCTCTCTGCTGTATATCTGTATGTATGTATGACTGTCTCTCTCTGTGAATGTATGTACGACTGTCTCTCTCTCTATGTATGTATGTATGTATGTAAATGTGTGTGTGTGTACAGTCGGCAAAAAAAGTTTCGTTACCATCCTTTTAACAGTGTGATGTAATGTTGGTAGGCCTGACTGGTGAGTGAGGTGTGAGGTGTGTGTCTTATATACCTCTGTCACCCTCAGTGTCCCTCAGTGTCTAATGGGCAGGCAAGTAGGAATGATGTTCTTTCACCCAGTGCTATTTTTTCTGGGTATTTCACGGTTATTCTTGTTCTAAAATACTCAAACGTATTTCCTTATGTTTAATAATGAATAGTTAAATAATAATAGTTCTTGAACACTAAAAATTTAGTTTAAAATCAGCTAAACTTTTGATATAAAAAAGCTGTCACAGCCGCGGTCCGCATATTATCAGAGTGACAAAGACGATACCCATCCTGGATGACACGAGGCACCAACGGCTGTCCAGTCTAGCGGAGTACCAATCCTGCCGCGCTTAACGATATTAAAATTAACGTAGGGGTGGTAACGAAACTTTTTCTGCCGACTGTACCTCTCTGCTGTATATCTGTATGTATGACTGTCTCTCTCTGTGTATGTTTGTATGTATATATACGTATGTATGTATATATATGTATGTGTGTGTTGTAAGTAAGTATGTATGTATGAATGTCTCTCTGTATATGTAAGAAGTATGAATGTATATCTATGTATGTATGTATATCTGTCTCTCTCTGTATATATATATATATATATATATATATATATATATATATATATATATATATATATATAATATATATATATATATATATATATATATATGTGTGTGTGTGTGTGTGTGTTGTAAGTAAGTATGTATGTACGAATGTCTCTCACTATGTAGGCATGTAAGTAAATATGTATGTGTGTGTTGTAAGTAAGTATGTGTGTGTTGTAAGTAAGTATGTATGTATATGTAAGTATGTGTATATATCTGCCTCTCTCCCTCTCTCTGTATATATATATAAGTACGTATAAATCAAAACAAGTCAATCATTTCCAAAGCTATCAAGACTTGCCAAGGAGCCTCTTCTAGTCAACGTAGGTAGAGAGACAAGAGAGGAGGTTCCAAACAACTTATACCATCCTATGACAATATTGGACAGATCTAAGTCATCAAGCATTATCTGAGCTAAACCCATGAATACCTTACGTCCTTCCATCCTTCCATAGTCGCCCCAAACAGTTACCTGGAAAAAAAAAAGGATAGATAGATAGAGAGTTTGAGAAGGAAGATTAAAAGATTGATTACAAGATTGATTGAGAGAGTTAGTGGTAGATATGATAGAGAGAGTTAGTGGTAGATATGGATATGTAGATTAATTAAAAGATAGAGAGAGTTAGAGGTTGTAGATTAAAAGATAGATGAGAGAGAGAGGTAGATATTGATATGTAGATTAATTAAATGATAGAGAGAGTTAGTGGTAGATATGATAGAGAGAGAGTTAGGTGGTAGATATGGATATGTAGATTAAATGATAGAGAGAGTTAGTGGTAGCTATGATAAAGAGAGAGTTAGAGATAGATATGGATATGTAGATTAATTAAAAGATAGAGTTAGAGGTGTGTGTAGATTAAAAGATAGAGAGAGTTAGAGATAGATATGGATATGTAGATTAATTAAAAGATAGAGAGAGTTAGTGGTAGATATGATAGAGAGAGAGTTAGAGATAGATATGGATATGTAGATTAATTAAAAGATAGAGAGAGTTAGTGGTAGATATGATAGAGAGAGAGTTAGAGATAGATATGGATATGTAGATTAATTAAAAGATAGAGAGAGAGAGAGGTAGATATGATAAAGAGAGAGTTAGAGATAGATATGGATATGTAGATTAATTAAAAGATAGAGAGAGTTAGAGGTAGATATGATAGAGAGAGAGTTAGAGATAGATATGGATATGTAGATTAATTAAAAGATAGAGAGAGAGAGAGGTAGATATTGATATGTAGATTAATTAAAAGATAGAGAGAGTTAGTGGTAGATATTGATATGTAGATTAATTAAAAGATAGAGAGAGAGAGAGGTAGATATTGATATGTAGATTAATTAAAAGATAGAGAGAGTTAGTGGTAGATATTGATATGTAGATTAATTAAAAGATAGAGAGAGAGAGAGGTAGATATTGATATGTAGATTAATTAAAAGATAGAGAGAGTTAGTGGTAGATATTGATATGTAGATTAATTAAAAGATAGAGAGAGAGAGAGGTAGATATTGATATGTAGATTAATTAAAAGATAGAGAGAGTTAGTGGTAGATATTGATATGTAGATTAATTAAAAGATAGAGAGAGGTAGAGGTAGATATTGATATGTAGATTAATTAAAAGATTGAGAGAGTTAGAGGTAGATATGTAGATTAATTAAAAGATAGAGAGAGTTAGTGGTAGATATGTAGATTAATTAAAAGATAGAGAGAGTTAGAGATAGATATGGATATATAGATTAATTAAAAGATAGAGAGAGTTAGTGGTAGATATGTAGATTAATTAAAAGATTGAGAGAGGTAGAGGTAGATATGAATATGTAGATTAATTGAAGGAAGGAGGTAGATAGATGTATTCATAAACAATACACACACATACATATATACACATATACACTCTTTTTCTCTCTCCACCTCTCTCTCTCTCTCATCACACATACACATACGTACTCTGTCTCTCTCTCTCTCACATACACACACACTCCTCCTTATCCCCCCCTCTCTCTCTCTCTCTCTCCCACTCTCTCTCTCTCTCACACACACACACACCCTTCTTCTCCCCCCTTCCCCTCCTCACTCACTCTCTCATCACACACACACTCACCCTTATCCCCCCCCCCCCCCCTCTCTCTCTCTCTCTCTCTCTCTCTCTCTCTCTCTCTCTCCTCTCTTCTCTCTCTCTCTCCTCTCTCTCTCTCTCTCACACACACCCTTCTTCTCCCCCCTTTCCCTCCCCTCCTCACTCACCCTCCTCCACACACACACCCTTCTCTCCCCCCACCTCTCTCTCTCACCCTCTCTCTCTCTCTCTCTCTCTCACCTGCAAAACACATCCTTGGTACCGCTCGTCGAATATAAGTTGTTGTTGATATAGAGGGTCCAATATCACACACACATACACACACACACCCTTCTCTCTCTCTCTATCTCTCTCTCTCTCTCTCTCTCCTTCTTCTTCTCCCCCCCACCTCTCTCTCTCTCTCTCTCTCTCTCTCACCTTTCTCTCTCTCTCTCTCACACACACACACCCTTCTTCTCCCCCCTTCCCCTCCTCTCTTTCACTCACCCTCCTCCACACACACACTCCCCCTTCTCCTCTCTCTCTCTCTCTCTCTCTCTCTCACCCTCTCTCTCTCTCCCTCACCTGCAAAACACATCCTTGGTACCGCTCGTCGAATATCAGTTGTTGTTGATATAGAGGGTCCAATGTACGTCTGGCTATAGATGTTTTCCTCTTGGCTATACACTTCTTCCCAGATACTAGGTACACTTTCACATATGGAGCTGTTGAAGGGAAGGTTAGTGTGGTTAGTGTGTGTGTGTGTGGGGTTGAAGGGGAGGGTGTGGTTAGTGTGTGGGTGGGGGGGAGGGTGTGGTTAGTGTGTGGGAAGGTGGGGAAGGTGTGGGGTTGAAGGGAAGGGTGTGGTTAGTGTGTGGGTGGGAGGGTGTGGTTAGTGTGTGGGAGGGTGCTGTTGAAGGGAAGGTTAGTGTGGTTAGTGTGTGGGGTGGGGGGGAGGGTGTGGTTAGTGTGTGGGAGGGTGCTGTTGAAGGGAAGGTTAGTGTGGTTAGTGTGGGAAGGGTGGGGGAGGGTGTGGTTAGTGTGTGGGAAGGTGGGGGGGAGGGTGTGGTTAGTGTGTGGGAGGGTGCTGTTGAAGGGAAGGTAGTGTGGTTAATGTGTGGGTGGGGTTGAAGGGGAGGGTGTGGTTAGGGTGTAGTTAGTGTGAGGAGGGTGTAGCAGTGGGTGTAGTTAGTATAAGGTATAAGGAATAAGATTGTAAATATATATATATATATATATATATATATATATATATATATATATATATATATCACACATACACACACACTGACCTGGTAACACACACACACACACATAACAACAACAACAACAGCAACAAACACACTGAATTAGGAAAACACACACACACACACAAACACACACACACTAACCTGGTAAAACACACACACAAACACACAACAACACTATCCTGGTAAAACACACACACACCATACTAGTAAAACACACACACCCAACAAACAAAAACACAAACACAAAAAAACTCACCTGGTAATACCCTAGCACCAGCCTTGGATTATTATTATTATTATTACACACACACACACACACACACACACACACTAATCTGGTAAAACACACACACACACACAACAATATAAACACAAACACACTGAATTAGTAACACACACACAAACACACACACATTATCCTGGCAACACACACACACAACAATATAAACACAAAAACACTGAATTAGTAACACACACACACTAACTTGGTAACACACACACACACACACACACACACATAACAACACACACACACACATATACACACACACACACACAAACACACACACACTAATCTGGTAAAACACACACACACACAACAACACACACACTAACCTGGCAACACACACACACACACACACAAACAACAACAATATACACACAAACACACACACACACACACACACTAATCTGGTAAAACACACACACACACAAACAACAACAATATATACACAAAAACACTGAATTAGTAACACACACACACAATAAACAACAACACACACACAACAATCTAAACACACACACACACACACACACACACACACACACACACACACAACAAACAACAACACACACATTAATCTGGTAAAACACACACACACAACAATCTAACACACTGAATTAGTAACACACAAACACACACACACAACAAACAACAACACACACACTATCCTGTCAACACACACACAACAACAACAACACCCAAAAAATCTCACCTGGTAATACCCTAGCACCAGTTTTGGATTGGAGACCTCTGCCCTTATCACTTCCACTTCCAACTTGTTTTTCCTCTCACACATGGAGAGTTGAATGTCCCCTAGTGCTGGTGCTGCTAGAACTTGTCTCCCTACCAATTGTCCAGGTCCTAGTCCTTCTATAAACTCACTCAGTTGTCCATCGGCACCCAGACGCATTGATGAGACTCGACTGTTTTGTTTGGGTTGGGTTGTGGGTTTGGTTGGGGTTGAGAGGTGGAGATAGGGTGGTGGGGTGTGTGGGGTATGTGGGTGTGGTTGGGGGGTATGTGGGTGTGGATGGAGGGTAGGTGGTTGGAGGTGGAGTGGAGATAGGGTAGTTGGGGGTTGGGTTGTGGGTTTGGTTGGGGTTGAGAGGTGGAGATAGGGTAGTTGGTGGATGGGGTAGGTGGATGGAGGGTAGTTGGGTGTAGATGGAGGGTAGGTTGGTGGAGGTAGGTGGGGAGAAAGAGGGGAGGGTAGGTGGGGGGAGGTGGGGTGTGTGAGGTGGGGGAGGTGGAGATGGAGAGAAAGAGGGGAGGGGAGATGGGGTATGTGTGATGGGAGGTGGATGGAGGGTAGGTGGGGAGGTGGGGTATGTGGGGGGAGAGGGGAAGGAGAGAGAGAAGGATAGGATGGACAGAGGGAAGGATAAGATGGAAAGAAAGAGAAGGATAGGATGGAAATGGTGAGAGAGAAGGATAGGAGAGAGATGGAGAAGGATAGGATGGAAACAGAGGATACAATAGGATGAAGGATGGGGAGGAGGATAGGAAGGAGAGAGAGAAGGATAGGAGGATGAAGAATGAAGGAAGGAGAGAGAGAAGGATAGGAGGGAGATGGAGAAGGATAGGATGGAAACAGAGGATACAATAGGATGAAGGATGGGGAGGAGGATAGGAAAGAGAGAGAGAAGGATAGGAGGATGAAGAATGAAGGAAGGAGAGAGAGAAGGATAGGATGGAGACAGAGAGAAGGATAGGAGGAAGGATGGGGAAAGAGAGAGAAGGATAGGAGGATGAAGGATGGGGAAAGAGAGAGAAGGATAGGAGGATGGGGAAAGAGAGAGAAGGATAGGAGGATGGGGAAGGAGAGAG
>JAWQEG010007466.1:2500-20573 GCA_033782935.1 Petrolisthes cinctipes
CCCATTCACCATAACCTCAGCTGCTCTTTTATCCAGGGAAGTATTGATAACCCCTGACAGAATCGGACTCCCTTTGATTCCCCACCACACATCATCTGGGCCTCCTTCACAAACACCACTGGACCACAGCAGCACCGGGCGGCTTCTTAAGATGACCCTCTCTTGTTCCTACCTTCCTTCCTTCCTTCCTCGTCTGCCTTCTTTCTCTCTTCATGTCCATCTGATCCCTTGCTTCCTCCTTTTCTCTTTCATTCCCTCTGTCGCCTCCTGTTCCATTTCCCTCCTTCTGTCTCTTCCGTCTGACTGCTTCCTTCTTCTTCTTCCTCCTGTTCCATTTCCCTCCTTCTGTCTCTTCCGTCTGACTACTTGCTTCCTTCTTCTTCCTCCTGTTCCCATTCCCTCCTTCTGACCACATGCTTCCTCCTTCCTGTTCTTCTCTTTCTTTCTGCCCCTTCCTCCAATCATAACCCCTTTGCATGTCCTTTCTTCCTATCCCCTATTCTTCCTCCTCTTCCTCCTAACATTACACTGAGCCCATACACTTCAAATTCTCCTGCCCTTATTTTTCCTTCACTTTGGCTTTCAAAATTTCATTCTTTGCTTTCCTTACTAACATCACAGGATCTCCCTCTCTTTCCCACTTATTTTTTTTTTTCATTTTTTTATTCAGTTACTCACCAATAACATTTCCTTCTCTCCTTCCTCCCTCCTCCTCCTTCCTTCCTCCCTCCTCCTTCTCCTCTTCTTCCCTTTCTCCTCTTTCCTCCCTCCTCCTCTTTTTCCTCTCCTTCCTCCCTCCTCATTCTCCTACCTCCCTCCTCTTCCTTCCTCCTCCTCTCCTTCCTCTCCTACCTCCCTCCTCTTCCTTCCTCCTTCTCTCCTTCCTTCCTTCCTCCCTTCTCCTTCTCATCTTCCTCTCCTTCCTCCCTCCTCCTCCTTCTCCTCTTGCCTCCTCCCTGATTGATTCATCAGTGCCTATGGAGGTGAGGCGGGCAGATCAAAGACTCCATTATCCGACCTGGCGCGTGACATTGCTGCTCTTCCCGACCCTCTCTTACCTCTCTCTTACCTCTCTCTTATGACTCTCCTACCTCTCTCTTATGACTCTCCTACCTCTCTCTTATGACTCTCCTACCTCTCTCTTATGACTCCCCTACCTCTCTCTTACCTCTCTCTTATGACTCCCCTACCTCTCTCTTACCTCTCTCTTATGACTCTCCTACCTCTCTCTTATGACTCTCCTACCTCTCTCTTACCTCTCTCCTACCTCTCTCTCTTATGACTCTCCTACCTCTTTCTTACCTCTCTCCTACCACTCTCCTACCTCTCTCTTATGACTCTCCTACCTCTCTCTTACCTCTCTTATGACTCTCCTACCTCTCTCTTACGGCTCTCCTACCTCTCTCTTACAGCTCTCCCACCTCTCTCTTACCTCTCTCTTATGGCTCTCCTACCTCTCTCTTACCTCTCTCTCATATGACTCTCCTACCTCTCTCTTATGACTTTCCTACCTCCCTCTTACCTCTCTCTTATGACTCTCCTACCTCTCTCTTATGACTCTCCTACCTCTCTCTTATGACTCTCCTACCTCTCTCTTACCTCTCTCTTATGACTCTCCTACCTCTCTCTTACCTCTCTCTTATGACTCTCCTACCTCTCTCTTAACTCTCTCTCTCTTACGGCTCTCCTACCCCTCTATTAACTCTCTCTCTTACGGCTCTCCTGTCTGTTCCTGTCTCTATTTTACGGCTCTCTTGTCTTTCCCTGTCCCTCTCTTACGACTCCAGTGAATCCCGTTAACTAAGTGCAATATTATTATGATTACAGAAATACATATAACCTTAGAATTCCCATATCGAAGCAGGTCAGATTATAATTAACTTAGAGTACATTATTTATTTAGGCCCAATGTGTACGAACAATAATTGCCTTTTTTTGTAACTCTTTCTCTCCTTATTTTTTTTTTTTTTTTTTTTTTTATATATATGTTAAGGAACCCTGTGATCGTGTATGAGACGTGGTGGCTTCTGATTCCTCCTGACTATGACATGAAACAAGCTCCTTCCATATAGGTGGTGTTTCGTGGCAATGTTTGAAGTACAGTGTTGGTAAATCTGGAGCAACTGATTCCTCCAAACTATTCCAAGCAACAGAACTCCATTATTTTTGTTCACCTGGTCCTGTTTCCTGGCATACTTTGGAGGAATCAAGGCACTCCAATGTAACAAAAGTGAATTACCCCCTTAAACTGTTTCACACGTTGATGTTATGTTACCATGTGTATTAAATTGTGGTTTCTATTGTTCCAGGTAATTGGTTGTTTGAAACAGACCAGCACCTGTGTATGTGAGTACGCATTTTTATACAGTTTTCAGTCACTCAGAAATCTATACATCAATCTGATTTATGTCTCCAATTTAAATCCACCCTTGTGAAAATAACACACACCACTTTTAATAATAATTGCTATAAATATAATGTTACTCTTCATAATATATCAGTATCAGAGATGTTTATATATATATATATATATATATATATATATATATATATATATATATATATATATATATATATATATATATATATATATATATATATATATATATATATATATATATATATATATATATATATATATAGATTATATCTATATCAGATAACACATAATTACATACCTCTGTACCTTCTCTCCATCTCCCTCCTCCGTTCTCTTTTTCCATGCCGTTCTCACTCATTCCATTTCTCCTCTTCCATGCCCATTGCCTCCCCCTCTCTCTCTCCTCTTCACCTCTCTTATTCACAGCCTCACAGTGGGCGTGTTTTCTGATGCCTTTCTCTCAATGTCCTCTGGTCTGTTGTTTTGGAGTAGTGTGGGGGAGGGGAGACTTCTGGGTGGCATGTGTGTGTGTGTTTGTGTTGATGTGTGTGTGTGCGTGTTGATGTGTGAGTGTGTATGTGTGTGTGTGTATTTGTGTTGATGTGTGTGTGTGTGTGTGTGTATTTGTGTTGATTTGTGTGTGGATGTGTGTGTGTGTGTGTGTGTGTGTGTGTGTGTGTGTGTGTGTGTGTGTGTGTGTGTGTGTGTGTGTGTGTGTGTGTGTGTGTGTGTGTGTGTGTGTGTGTTGATGTGTGTGTGTGTGACAGACAGACAGACAGACAGACAGACTAAAAGAGAAAACACTAAAAGAATGCGACAATTCTATTCACCTAAAATAAAGAGTGATTGTGTATAAATATTGAAGGCTTCTGATTCCTCCTGACAATGCCACGAAACAAGCTCTTTCCATATAGGTGGTGTTTCGTGGCAATATTTGAAGGACTCGTTTATCTCTGGTCACTGGTAATATAGTACACATGTATATTGTTCTTAGACTCTCACAGTGTACTTAACTTATACACACATTTATCCTATTGAGACCACACACACACACACACACACACACACACACACACACACACACACACACATACACACACACACACACCAAGTAGGCTTTTTTTCTCTTCCCTTACACACACACACACACACACACACCAAGCAAGCCTTTTTTTTTCTCTTCCCTTACACACACACACACACACACACACACACACACACACACACACACACACACACACACACACACACACACACACACCAAGTAAGCCTTTTTTTTCTCTCTTACACACACACACACACACACACACACACACACACACACACACACACACACACACACACACACACACACACACACACACACACACACACACACCAAGTAAGCCTTTTTTTCTCTCTTCCCTTACACACACACACATACACACACACACACACACACACACACACACGTCAAGCAAACATTTTTTTCTCTTCCCTTACACACACACACACACACACACACACACACACACACACACACACACACACACGTCAAGCAAGCCTTTTTTTTTTCTTCCCTTACACACACACACACACACACACACACACACACACACACACACACACCAAGTAAGCCTTTTTTCTCTCTCTTACACACACACACACACACACACACACACACACGTCAAGCAAGCCTTTTTTTCTCTTCCCTTACAAACACACACACACACACACACACACACACACACACACACACACCAAGTCAGAAGATTTATATGTTTACCAATATTTAAAGTTGGTGATGATTTATGTCCCTCTGTGAGTCAAGCTGCAGGTACTGACGGCAGAAGGGTTGGTGGTGGTGGTGGGGGGGGGGGGGAGGGAGAGTAGATGGGGTGGGGGTGGGAGGGGAGTTGAGAAGGGTTGTGGTGGTGGGGGAGGGTGGTGTGTTTGGAGAGAGTAGATGGGGTGGGGGTGGGTGTGTAGTGAGTAGATGGGGTGGGGTTGGGGTGGGTGTGTGTGTGTGTAGTAAGAGTAGATGGGGTGGGGGTTTGGTGGGTGTGTGTGTGTGTAGTAAGAGTAGATGGGGTAGGGGTGGTGAGAATAGGGGTGTGTGTGTGTGTGTGGAGAGTAGATGGGGTGGGAGGAGAGTTAAGAGGGGTTGGGGGAGCGGTGTGTGGAGAGAGTAGATGGGGTGGGAGTGGTGAGAGTAGGGGTGGAGTGAGTAGGGTGGTGGGGGTGGGGAGTTGAGAGGAGGATGGGTGGTGGAGTAGTTGTGATGTTGGTGGTCGTGGAGTATAGTGGAGATGTTGGTGGTGGAGTAGTGGAGTGGAGTGGAGTGGATTGGTGGTGGTTGTGGTGGTGGTTGTGGAGTGTTTGAGTCCACCTGTTTGTCTTATGTGTGTTTGTGTTTGAGAGATACAATGCTTGACTTCGTGTGTGTGTGTGTGTAAGGGAGAAAAAAAAAGCTTGGTGTGTGTGTGTGTGTGTGTGTGTGTGTGTGTGTGTGTGTGTGTGTAAAAGAAAGAAGGCTTGCTTGGCGTGTGTGTGTGTGTGTAAAAGAAAGAAGGCTCGCTCTGTGTGTGTGTGTGTGTGTGTTTGTGTGTGTGTGTGTGTGTGTGTGTGTGTGTGTGTGTAAAAGAAAGACGATTTGCTTAGTGTGTGTGTTTGTGTGTGTGTGTGTGTGTGTGTGTGTGTTAGGGAGGAAAAAAAGCTTGGTGTGCGTGTTTGTGTGTCTAAGAGAAAAAAGGCTTGCTAGGCGTGTGTGTGTGTGTGTGTGTGTGTGTGTGTGTGTGTGTGTGTGTGTGTGTGTGTGTGTGTGTGTGTGTAAAAGAAAGAAGGCTCGCTGTGTGTGTATGTGTGTGTGTGTGTGTGTGTATAAAAGAAAGAAGGCTTGTTGTGTTTGGGTCTGTGTGTGTGTGTGTGTGTGTGTGTAAAAGAAAGACGATTTACTTAGCTTTAGTGTGTGTGTGTGTGTGTGTGTGTGTGTGTGTGTGTGTGTGTGTGTGTGTGTGTGTGTGTGTGTGTTCGTTCGTTCGTTCGTTCGTTCTCTTCCTTTGCCCTTCATCGTATTTCATCGTTCTTCTTTCCTTTGTTTTGATATTTACTTAACATTAGCCTTGTTGGTTATTTTTATGGTCCCCTCTGCGTATGTATTCACTTGGGTTTCCCTTCTTCTCTTTTACCCTCTTCACACCCTCTTCCCTTCTCCCCTCTTCCCTTCTCCCTTTTTCTCTCTTCTGTCCCTTCTCTCTGTTCCTCTTTTCCCCTCTTCCCTTCTCCCCTTTTTCTCTTTTCCCTTCCTCTCTTCTTCATTTCCCCTCTTCCCTTCTCCTCTTTTCTCTCTTCTGTCCCTTCTCTCTTTTCCTTTCCTCTCTTTTCCCCTTCCTCTCTTTTCCCCTCTCCCCTCTTCCCTTCTCCCTTTTTCTTTCTTCTGTCCCTTCCTCTCTTCTCCACTTCCCCTCTTCCCTTCTCCCCTCTTCCCTTCTCCCTTTCTCTCTTCTGTCCCTTCTCTCTTTTTCCTTCCTATCTTTTCCCCTTCCCCTCTTCACTTTTCCCATTTTCTCTCTTTCCCTTTCTTCTCTCTGTTCCTATTTTCCCCTTTCCTTTCTCCCTTTTTCTCTCTTCTGTCCCTTCTCTCATTTCCTCTTCTCTCTTTTCACCTCTCCCCTCTCTCTTTCCCTTTCTTCTCTCTTTTCCCCTCTCCCCTCTTCCTTTCTTCCCTTTTTCTTTCTTCTGTCCCTTCTCTCTTTTCCCTTCTACTCTCTTCACCCTCTCCACATGCATCCCCTCTTCACTTCTCCCTTTTTCTTCCATCCATCCATCCATCCATCCTTTCTCTCATTTCCCTCCATCAATTTCCATCATTGTCAGGTACGTTTCCTTTCACTCTTGTTTCTCCTTCATAAAATGTAATATATCCTTGTACAATCTTCCCCTATCTCTCGTATCTAATTGACGTTTTGTAATTTACTTGTTTTTCCTTCTGGTCGATTTCATTACTATATTTCCAACTTTTTTTTTTTATGTATCTAGTATCTCTCTCTTTTTCCTCTGCCTATCAATTTTATCTGTCTCTCTATCTATTCCTATCCTTGCCATCTCTTCCTTGCTATTCCCTCCTCTCCCTCCCCCCTTCATAGTCACACTCACTTTTCCTCTCTCCCTCTCTCCCTCTCTACTACCCTCTTTTCTCACCCCTAACCCCTCTCACTTTTCCTCTCTCTCTCTCAACACATCTACTACCCTCTTTTCTCTCACCTTGCCCCTCTCACTTTTCCTCTCTCCCTCTCTACTACCCTCTCTCCCTCTCTACTACCCTCTTTTCTCACCCCTAACCCCTCTCACTTTTCCTCTCTACACATCTACTACCCTCTTTTCTCACCCCTAACCCCTCTCACCTTTCCTCTCTCCCTCTCTACTACCCTCTTTTCTCACCCCTAACCCCTCTCACTTTTCCTCTCTCCCTCTCTACTACCCTCTTTTCTCACCCCTAACCCCTCTCATTCACTCACTCTCCCTCCCTTCCATCCTCCATCCATCCTTCTCTCCACACCTCTACTCTACCCCTTTTCATTCACCTTGCCCCCAGCCCCCCCCCCCTGCGCCCCCCCGTCGCCCCACCACCCACCACTTCCCCAGAATCCTGACATTTCACTTGGGTGGGTTTTTTGTCCTGACGAATTTTCCGCCGCTTGAGGGACCGAGAAAATCACAAATGAGCCGAATAAACTGAAGACGATGACGAGACACACATACCCCGTTCATAAGAAAGCTTTTGTTTACAGCTACACACTTGGTCACGAGAATATAATTTTACACCTTTTTTTTTCATTTTTTTTAGATTATTTTTTTTTCACACTTGGTCAGAATAATATAATTTTACATTTTTTTTTTCTTTTCTTTTTTATTTTCCCATAAATAAGTATGTTTTCTACACTTATTTATGGGAATATAATGATACACGTTTTTATTATTTATATTATTTTTTTTTCACACTTGTTTATGGGAAATTAATTATACGCTTATATATATATATAATTATTTTTTTTACACTTCTTCAGGGGAATATAATTATATACTTTATTATCATTTATTATGTCTAGAGAAATATAATTATACACATATTTATAATTTATTTTAGATTTTTTTCACACTTGTTCAGGGGAATATAATTTTACACTTTTTTTCATTTTTTTTAGATTAATTTTTTTTCACACATGTTTAGGGGAATATAATTATACACTTATTTTTTATTATTACTGAATAACTGAATAATATTACTGATCACTTTCAAACGCAAACTGAACTTCTCACAACGAGGCAATCAATTCCTCTGAACAGACAATTATTATTATTATTATTATTATTATTATTATTATTATTATTATTATACAGTCAACACCTGCTGTCACACGTGTCTCATCCAGTGTACAGTCGGCGGCAAAAGTCAGTCGTGTCACCTCACTCAGCACTACATTAAAAGATAACATGAAGGTTAATCATCGAATAAATAAACACATTCACAAAACAGAAATACAATATCCAGGGAGTAAATTAATATACGCCTCTGTGTTTTCAGTATACAAGCCCGTGAAGCTTATATTTCCATACTTACTTCATGACTTGGCAGATGTATGTGGCGACAGGACATTTGCCGCCGACTGTACACACCCGATCTACAAACAGCTGTGATCACAAAGTATTCACGTCTGTCACGGTTGATCTATGCAGTACACTACCGACAAGTTATTCTTTATTTATATTCGGTGTAAGAAAATTAATGTCCTGTTCACCCGATGATTAATTAACACCTTTTTTTTTTTTTTTTTTTATTAAAGTTGGGAATTTGTTTATTCTGTCTTATCCCAGTGAGAAATAATGTCATCATTTTGTTACCTGACTTGTTCCGTGTCGAAAATTTTCACCCAGTTCATTTGTCAGTTGATCAGATCTTAAAAATGTTCCGATAAATCTCAACATCTCAGTCCATTATATTCAACGTTGGTGTGTGTGTGTGTGTGTATGTGAACCAACCACACAAGACGGTTTTCAATTTCAGTAAAATGTATCTAGCATCTTGGAGTTTAAACGTTGCCAAGTCGAGATACTGAGGCTTGGGAGTAAATTACAGAGTGAATTTAAAAAGTATATATAAATGATATTAAGTAATCAAATATTTCTCTCTTGTAGATTAGTCAGAAATTTTCACTGATTTTTTTTTTTTTTTTTTTTTACCTAGGTGTAGTTACATTGAAATAGAAATCAAATAAAATACAAATAAGAATGAAAAAACGTTGAGGCGAGGACTTGTGTGTGTGTGTGTGTGTGTGTTGGGTGAGACGACCGACCCCTACTGACTTGGAGAGAGATAATAAGATTTCCTCTGGCTCGTCCCCCACACTCGCCCCGGGCACCGTGATTTCCATATCTCCGAAAAGAGAGAGGAGGGAGGGAGGACGTAGGGGGTAAAAGTTCCGAAAATCGACACAGCAATTTTCATGCAAATGTGAGTTTTGGCAAGGAGTCCTCCCTCCCTTCTTCTTCTTCTCCTTTCTATCCCCCACCCCTCCCTCCCACTCCTTCCTATCTCCCCCCTCCCTCCTTCTCCTTCATATCCCCCTCCCCCTCCTCCCTCCTTCTCCTTCCTACCCCTCCCCCCTTCCTCCTTCTCCTTCCTATCCCCTTCTTAAGTGCCTCTCTCGCTCAAGTTGTATGTATCCCTTTTTCCCTCCACCACCTATTCTTCCTCCACCACCACCACAACCCCCACCAGTTCTTCCTCCACCAACACTCCTGGTCTCAAGATGCGACACCCTTTTGCTCCCTCCATCTCTCCTGTCTCCTTCACCAAGCTCTACAGTCCATGCACTCATTCAATCCCTTGTACTTACCAATCCAATGTTATTCTCCATTTGTCCTTCCTTCCTTCTGCTTCCTTACCCTCGTCACTACCTCAGACCCCATTCTCTATTTCACTTCTCTTCTCATCTGCTTTCCTACTTACTTCTACAACCACAAAACTGTATGTCCAGGTCACTCACCACTTGCAGAACACTACATCCCTCTCTCTCTATCTTGTACTTCCATCTCCTAACTCATTCTCAACCTTTATATTCTCTGTTTTTCCGTCTTCTCTAGCCCCATCTCCCCTTTCCTCTCGACATGCTTATAAACTACGCATATTTCACTATCCTTCTTCATTATTATGCACTGTCCTTTCATAGTCCTCTCTCTCTCTTGCTTTTCTCTCTCTGTCTTTCTTTCAACTCATCCCCCTCCTCTCTCTCTCTCTCTCTGGACTCCCTTTATTCCCATCCCACTCCTCCCCCTCCCCTTCACTCCCATCCCACTCCTCCCCCTCCCCTTCACTCCCATCCCACTCCTCCCCCTCCCCCTTTATTCCCATCCCACTCCTCCCCCTCCCCTTCACTCCCATCCCACTCCTCCCCCTCCCCCTTTATTCCCATCCCACTCCTCCCCCTCCCCTGCACTCCCATCCCACTCCTTCCCCTCCCCCTTTATTCCCATCCCACTCCTCCCCCTCCCCTTCACTCCCATCCCACTCCTTCCCCTCCCCCTTTATTCCCATCCCACTCCTCCCCCTCCCCCTTTATACCCATCCCACTCCTCCCCCTCCCCCTTTATACCCATCCCACTCCTCCCCCTCCCCTTCCACACACTCCTCCCCCTCCCCTTCCACACACTCCTCCCTCCATCAACACAAACCTGCACCATTGTCTTGATAAAACTCGCCAACTTTTGAGTAAGCATTTTCAACCAAGGGCGGCCAGCAGTAAGTTGTTGTTTTGCTTGTGGTTCAGTGAGAGTTTGGTTTAGGTTAGCTCAGAGCTGCGTTGGGTATATAGTTTTTGTTAATTTCACGGTGTGTTTAGCAGTACAAAGAGATGCCTCCACTGCCAAAAGCTGAAAGGAAGATAAAGTCATATATAAATTCAGACGGCTGCCATTAAGTGTAACCTGCTTTTATTTTTGTTTCAACTGAGAATGTTTTATCATGTTCTAGATAAGTCACTTGTCACTGTATGTTTGATTAATGAAGGACCCCGTGATTATGAATGAAAATTGGAGGCTTCCGATCCCACCTGACCATGCCACGAAACAAGCTCCTTCCATATAGTTAGTGTTTAGTGGCAATATTTGAAGGACTCGTTTTCCTCCAATTTTCTGAGTACATCACAGGGTTCCTAAAGGAGATGATTCCCTGAAGTATGATAACGATAATGATGATAATAATGATGATGATGATGATGATGATGATGATGATGATGATGATGATGATGTATATAATGACCCACTTTGTAATAGACATAAAATATTGATCACACAAGACTATAGTTACATAATTATATTTTCCTTGGTACACTCGCATTTTGCTCTTCACTGAACACTTGTATTATCAACATCTGCATGGCATCCTGATCAAACTATTGGCTGTGTAATTATGGATGAAATTAATGAATAAATAAATAAATAGATAAATAATATGTCAATCCGTTATGGCTTGCGATTAATTAGAACATTATAGTGTCATCTCATCCTTCATTCTTACTATCGATAAGTTGCGTACAAAAATATAATGTGGTGTAGTTAGTTGGTTTTGTTGTTGTTGCCTTATTACACCAGACGTTTGCATAAAGTAGTTGTGAACCCGACTTTATCATTCTTTTCATTCTGTTGTTAAATATTCATCTTTCTAGTCCCCTGTGGGCTGGGGAGTGGGAAGGAAGGGAGAGAGTTGTAGGTTGGTAGAGATGTTGACGGTAGTGTGGGCTGGAGTGTGAACGGTGGGGTATACTGTGTGTGTGTGTGTGTGGTGTGGGCGATGGTATGTGTGTGTGGGATGGAGTGTGAACGGAGTTGGGTGGGGGCTGTGAGGGTGTGTGTGTGTGTGTGTGGGAGGGCTGTGAGGGTGAGGGTGAGGGTGTGTGTGTGTGTGTGCATGGGAGGGCTGTGAGGATGTGTGTGTGTGTGTGTGTGTGTGGGAGGGCTGTGAGGGTGTGTGTGTGTGTGTGTGTGTGTGTGTGGGAGGGGTGTGGGCGACGGTATGTGGTTGTTGTAGTGTGAACGGGCGCCCAGTGGACTGTGGGGTGTGGGTTGGGGTTCGTGGGGGTGTGTGGATGGGGGGTGATGTGGGCTGGGGTGTGGGGGGTACTGGTAGTTACAACGGAGGGGAGCCCGGCCTAAAGTCAAGTTGCGCGACTCCTTTGCAAACTTCGTGACAGCCCGACCACTCCTCCCTTAACTCCCTCTCTCTCCCCTTTCCTCCTTCTCCCTCCCCTTGTCTCCTCCCTCTCCTCTTGCCTTCCTCCCTCTCCCTCCCCTTGCCTCCTTCTTCTTCCCCTTTCCTCCTTCTCTTTCCCCTCACTCCCTTTCTCTCCCCTTGCTTCTCTCCTTCTCCCTCCCCTTCACTCCCTTTCTCTCTCCCTCCCCTTCACTCCCTTTCTCTCCCCTTGCTTCTCTCCTTCTCCCTCCCCTTTCCTCCCTCTCCTTCCCTCCCTCTCCCTCCCCTTTCCTCCCTCTCCCTCCCCTTTCCTCCTTCTCCCTCCCCTTTCCTTCTTCTCCCTCCCCTTTCCTCCTTCTCCCTCCCCTTGCCTCCCTCTCCCTACTTTTTCCCCCTCTCTCTCCCCTTTCCTCTCTCTCCCTTCCCTTGCCGCCTCCCTCTCCCTCCCCTTTCCACCCTTTCGCCCTGTACAACGAGTGGGATGGGAAAATTGCCTTCACCTTTGCTATCATTTACCGCATCAAAGTCAATATTTGTGTCTATATTGTCTAGTGTCTGTATTTGTGTCTCTGTATCTGTGTAATTTTATTAATAAATCTCTTTCTCTGTTTTGTTCCTCTTCTTTCGTTCCTCTTTATTTTTGCATTGGTGACAAAATGGTCAAGAAAATCCTAATTGATTTGTTTTGGCTCCTGTCATCATCTTATGAAATATTAATGAGATGTGTGCATTATTCATTTCAGTAACTCATTATAATATTGCTTCCATTGTTTCAGGTAAATTCTTGTGTGAGACTGGGAAGCTTCGTACGTGAGTACTGTACAATATTTTCCCCAGTTTGTAGATAGCATCATGTCAAACACAAAAGGATACATTTCAGTTCAAGTGCTCAAGTTAATTTTTTATCTCAAATGGTTGTACCGTAAATATCAGACTAATTAAATATATACAGATCTACTACTAATTTACATTCTAGCCACTGTTTTCTGGCGTCTCTAATACACAATGTAATGCTATCTCATGGTGTGTATTCTGCGTCCTATCCTCTCACCTACTCCTACCGTATACCCACAACAACCACCACCTCCGTCCCTTCTGCCACTCCACTAGACACATTCAATCTGTTTTAGCAACTTGGCTCGAGCGCACTTCACTAGACAGAGGGTGAACATGACGTCTTTACCTGCACCTTCCCTTCCTTCCTTCCCTCCCACCTGCCTTTTTTATTCCTCCCTCCCTCACTCACTCACTCCCTTCTCGTGCATCATTCTATCTTCTTCCCTCCCTCCCTCCATTTCTCCCTCCCTGTCTTTCCTTCTTTCTTACATCAACTCCTCTCTTCCCCTTTGCTCTATCACCCTCCCTCTCTTCCTCCCTACTCCATCACCCTCCATCCCTTCCTCCCTACTCCATCACCCTCCATCCCTTTCTCCCAACTTTATCACACACCCCTTCCTTCCCTATTCCTTCCCAGCTTGCTACATCACACTCCCAACCCACACACTACTGTTTATTGGTGAAGTATGGGCAAAAGATTTATCCATGCACTGACATCCAACCTCATTTTTTTTATCTTTCGCTCCATATAAACCTTACACACCACACACACACTCACTCGGGGGGGAGGTGCACTGTGTTACGCCACCTCAAAGCATAAAACAAGCAAGCAAGCACTAACTCTTCCTCCCTTCCTTATATCACCAATGCACACACACACACACTCAGGGGAAAGATGCACTGTGTTACGCCAACTACAAGCACAAGGCAAGCACCGACCCACCCAACCACTCCTCCTCCTTCATATCCCCAACGCACACACACCGCGCGTTTAGCTTTTGGGACCCGTCATGGTGAGGGAGGGGGCTGAGGGGAAAGAGGAGGAGGGGGGAGGGGTCTAAGTAAGGGCTAATGGAAGGGGGAGGGGGAGGCTGGCTGGCTGGGGTGTGTCTGTTGTTGCTGCTGCTGCTGCATACCACCACCACCACCACAGTTGCCAACGTTTGTTTTTGTTTCCATCAGTATAGTCAACAGAGTTCCTTCCTTCTTGCTCTCCCACCAGACGGAATGAAAGAAAAGTAAAAAGATTGATAAGGCCTTTACATCCATTTTTTTGGGGGGAACATTATTGCTTCTATGAAACTTACGACAGCTTATGTAGTCCCGAATGACACATGTACAGTTGGACACATGGATTCGTGGTACAGCCGAGGTACAGTAGGTGAAATATGCTCAGTTCCTCCCAGTATGAAATCCCTTTACAACCAATAAAATATACCAGAGGCAGAAACTATGATGTGGGATGGCAACGATTAGCAAATACCGGACAAAAATAAAATCACTGGTGGTTACTGGAGAGGGACAAGGAAGGATCTTCTACCTGGGCTGTATCACGAATATCTGTGTCCATCTGTACTGAACCTGTCGTGATACTCGTTCGTGCACGCTAACATGAGAGGAAGGATTTGAGAAGAACTTTATACCACCATCGTCTCTCTTTATTTATTTATTTATTTGGATGTAACATGATGGGAAAGATTTGAGAAGAAGAACTGTATACCACCATCGTCTCTCTTTATTATTTTATTTATTTGGATGTAACATATTGATTTAATTACGGGGAGATTTTCTTGTTGGTGAATTGGAAGGTCAGGGATTCCTCCAAAAAACAAAACCATGAAACAAAGTCCCTATTACTACCATTGGAGGGCGTCTATTTTCTGGCATAGTTATGAGGAATTTGGTACATTGGAGTGCCTTAATTCCTCCAAAGTATACTAGGAAACAGGACCAGAAGAGCATAAATAATAGTGTTCTGTTGCCTGGAATAGATTGGAGGATTCAGTTGCTCCAGATTTACCAACACAAAATTTCCCCCTTAAAGAATCGTCTTAGTTTTCCCGATGTAACAGGATACTTGGGGAATAACAATTGGCCCTCGTTGAAATGCGTGAATGTAGGATCCTATAAGTGAATAGATAACTTTATACCTGCTGTTGTTCATACCACCATAATGAACTCAGGGACTTACTGTATTTTTTTGCTCACCCACCTGACAGTATATTTGAGGGGGAAGTTTTGTGTTGGTAAATCTGGAGCAACCGAATCCTCCAAACTTTTCCAAGCAACAGAACACTATTATTTTTGCTCTTCTGGTCCTGTTTCCTGGCATACTTTGGAGGAATCATGGCACTCCAATGTACCAAAAAAGAATTACCACCTTAAGCATAGTAAAGTATATTATCTAATCATAGTACAATAAGTGTTTAGAGCATCTGTGTTTATATAGACAATCATATTAATTAACACGCAGCAAAGCTCTTCATGAACAAATACTAAACTGAATAAACTCACCTACAGTAAATAATAAAAAAATAAAAAAAACTAGGATGTCCAAATCGTAATAAAAAGCGTTGTAACAAATGCCTAACAAAATAATCTCACCTACATATATATATAAAAAAAAAATACTAAGATGTCCAAATCGTAATAATAACATAGAGCAAAGTGTTGTAAAAAATGCTTAACAAAATAATCTCGCCTACTTATATATAAAAAAAAGGTTATCAAGACGTCCCCGAAGCAGTATAGGCGTAACTGGCAACTCCTTCCCATGATCCATCAGGCTTGCCAACCCATCGGTGTGTAAACAGATGCTTGTGTCGTGCTTTCGTCTTTCCTTGATTGTGTTGGTCATACTGGAAGAGAGACATGTTGGCTACTGTACTCACTGTTAATAATAATAATAATAATAATAATAATAATAATAACAATGATAATTATAGTATTAATAGTATATAATAATAATAATAATAGTCATAATAATAATGATAATAATGATGATAACAATAACAATAATATTGATAACAATAACAGTAATAACACTAATAATGATAAAAATTAGAATAAAAATAAAAATAATAATAAAAAAAACTGCATCAAGATTATTAGCCTATCACTGTATTAAAAGTACCATCATTATTATCATCATTTTTATGCCTCTCCGTTTTCGAAATTTTTTAATATTGAGTGAAAAGTGTGGTAAGATGAATTGGAATATATCAGTGAAGCAGCCTCGCCCCCTCCCCCCATCCCAGTCACCTCAAGAACACCCCCATCCCCCCCCTCACTTCCCCCTTTCACTTCCCCCCCTCACAACAAGAACGTCCCCCTCCCACTTCCCCCCATCACTTCCCCCCCTTTACTTCCCCCCTCCTCACTTCCCCCCTTTACTTCCCCCCTCCTCACTTCCCCCCTTTACTTCCCCCCTCCTCACTTCCCCCCTCCTCACTTCCCCCCTCCTCACTTCCCCCCCTTCACTTCCCCCCCTTCACTTCACCCCCTTCACTTCCCCCCCTTCACTTCCCCCCCTCCTCACTTCCCCCCTCCTCACTCCCCTCCCCCTCCTCACTCCCCTCCCCCTCCTCACTTCCTCCCCCTCCTCACTCCCCTCCCCCTCCTCACTTCTTCCCCCCCTTCACTTCCCCCCCTCCTCACTTCCCCCTCCTCCTCACTTTCCCCCTCCTCACTTTCACCCTCCTCACTTTCCCCCTCCTCACTTCCCCCCTCCTCACTTCCCCCCCCCTTCCCTCTCTGACCTAACCTTGTGCGTGCGTCATAAAATTACATTGCCTTCTCCTGCATGATTACGTAATGACTGACCACCCCTCAACTCCTCCTCCTCCCCCGCCCCCCCCCTGCTCCCCCCCCCAACTCCTCCTCCCCCCCTTCGGTAATCCATCCATTCCCTTTCCTCCCCCTTCTCATTCACTTTCTTTCCCTTTCTCTCCCATTTATTCCCTTCCTTTTCTCCCCTCTCCTTCTCTTCCTCTCACTTTCTTCCTTTCTCTCCCATTCACTCTCTTCCTTTTCTCCCCTCTCCTTCTCTTCCTCCCCCTTTCTTCCTTTCTCTCCCATTCACTATATCTTTTCATCCCCTTTCCTAGCTCCCCTTCCCTTTCTTCCTTTTTCATCCTCTTTCCTTCCCTTCCTCTCCCATTCACTCTCCTCCCCTTTTCATTCCTCTCCCATTGAACCCTTCTAAATCCTCTTTCCTCCCTCTCCCATTCACTCCCTTCCTTTTCTCCCCTCTCCTTCCCTTCCTCTCCCATCCATTCACTCCCTTCCTTTTCTCCCCTCTCCTTCCCTTCCTCTCCCATTCACTCCCTTCCTTTTCTCCCCTCTCCTTCCCTTCCTCTCCCTTCCTTTTCTCCCCTCTCCTTCCCTTCCTCTCCCATTCACTCCCTTTTCATCCAATTTCCTCTCTTCCCTTGACTCCCTTCTCATTCCCTCTTCTTCCTCACCCATCCACTCACTCCCTTTGCCTCCCCCCCACCCCCTTCCACCTCTCCCCCCCATCCACTCTTCCCCCCCATCCACTTCTCCCCCCATCCACTTCTCCCCCCCTCCCTTCCACCTCTCCCCCCCCTTTCGTTACTCACTATCCCACCCACACAATCACTAATTCTTATACTCACATCCTCTTATTCATCTCCACTTCCAATTGATCACTCGCCTCCATTTTACTCACTCACTGTCACTTTACTCACTCACTTCCCCTTTACTCATTATCTTCCCATTTACTCACTCACTTTCACTTTACTCACTCACTGTCTCTTTACTCACTGACTTTCACTTTACTCACTGACTTTCACTTTACTCATTATCTTCCCCTTTACTCACTCACTTCCCCTTTACTCACTCACTCACTTTACTCACTCACTTCCTCTTTACTCACTCACTTCCTCTTTACTCACTCATTCACTTCACTCACTTTACTCGTACTCGTGCACTTTTCTCACATATACACACACACACACACACACACACACACATTTGTTCATGCAATAACTTCTACTTCTTCTACATTTCCTTCCTCTTGTTCATCCACTCTTGCACTACCCATCCATCCACCCTTTACAACCCACACACACACACACACACACATTTGTTCATCCAATAAACCCTACATATCCCTCTTTTGTACATCCACACACACACACACAAATTTTCACATCCAATAAACCCTACATATCCCTCTTTTGTTCACACACACACACACACACACACACAGACACACACACATTGTCCATGCACTTCCCTCATTGGTCATGCACTCTCTCTCTCTCTTCCTCCTCTACCTGCTCCCTGTATGCCTGATTACCTGCCATAACCTCCTCCTGTGTATACGTACCTGGGAGACGCTCTGCTATCAATCGACCAGTGGGTAAAGTCTTCTAAAAGCTTACTGACAGCTCCACCCTCCCTCCTATAACCTCGACACTATTGGCAATGCTGCTTCTGGTGGTGGTGGTGGTGGTGGGTGAAAGGGATTTTTTTTTTTTTTTTTTTTTTTTTTTTTTTTTTTGGTGGTGGTGGTGGTGGGTTCTGCCTCTGTGTGTGTGTGTGTGTGTGTGTGTGTGTGTGTGTGTGTGTGTGTGTGTGTGTGTGAGAGAGAGTGAGAGTGAGAG
>JAWQEG010007467.1:0-54689 GCA_033782935.1 Petrolisthes cinctipes
CTTTACCCCCTACCCCTAACTAGTACCCCTTTACCCCCTACCCCTCCACTCAGCTGTCCCTCCCTAAACCCTTAATTCTTCCCTCCACCCAGTCTTCCACTCGTACCAACTCCACTCTACAAACATTATCAAGATACTCATCTTATAATAATTCCTTCATTTTGTTATTCCTTCATTCCTCACATTATTATTATTCCTTCTTTCCTTCTTTGTTATTCCTTCTTTCCTTCTTTGTTATTATTCCTTCATTTTGTTATTCCTTCATTCCTCACATTATTATTATTCCTTCTTTTAGTTATTCTTCATTCCTCACATTATTATTATTATTATTCCTTCATTTTGTTATTCCTTCATTCCTCACATTATTATTATTGTTCCTTCTTTTTGTTATTCCTTCATTCCTCACATTATAATTCCTCATCAACATATCTTCGTAATCCCAGTCATCCCTCACGAAATCTTTTATCCTTTTTGCAATCCCTTCATTCCCTTATAGTGTTTTCAACCCTCGTAGTTCATTTCTCATATCATTCCCTTGCGCTAATCAAATTTATTAACTCTCCAAAACACTGGTCTCTTTCCTTCCTCATTCTTCGGTCTTCTCCTTCCTCATTCTTCGGTCTTCCTTCCTCATTCTTCGGTCTTCCTTCCTCATTCTTCGGTCTTCCCTTCCTAAATCTTCGGTCTTCCTTCTTCGGCCTTCCTTCTTCGGCCTTCCTTCCTCATTTCTTCGTTCTTCCTTCCTCATTCCTTCGTTTGTCCCTTTCCTCATTCTTCGGTCTTTCCTTCCTCATTCTTCCTTCCTCATTCTTCGTTCTTCCTTCTCCTCATTCTTCAGTCTTCCTTCCTCATTCTTCGGTTTTCCTTCCTCATTCTTCGGTTTTCCTTCCTCATTCTTCGGTTTTCCTTCCTCAGTCTTCGGTTTTCCTTCCTCATTCTTCGGTCTTCCTTCCTCATTCTTCGGTTTTCCTTCCTCATTCTTCGTTTTTCCTTCCTCATTCTTCAGTCTTCCTTCCTCTTTTTCTGTCTTCCTTCCTCATTCTTCAGTCTTCCTTCCTCATTCTTCCTCTCTCATTCTTCAGTCTTCCTTCCTCATTCTTCAGTCTTCCTTCCTCATTCTTCCTTCCTCATTCTTCGGTCTTCCTTCCTCATTCTTCGGTCTTCCTTCCTCATTCTTCCTTCCTCATTCTTCAGTCTTCCTTCCTCATTCTTCCTTCCTCATTCTTCAGTCTTCCTTCCTCAATCCTTTACGTTCTCCTCCACTCTCTCTACTCCTCTTCCCCCCTATCTTAACTCCTACCATTACAACCACCACCACCACACTACCCCTTCCCTTTCCTCAACCCCCTTTCCATTCCTCAACCCCCTTTCCATTCCTCAACCCCCCTTTCCCATTCCTCTATCCCTTTTCCTCTCCTCTATCCCCTTTTCCTCTCCTCTATCCCCCTTTTCCTCTCCTCTATCCCCTTTTCCTCTCCTCTATCCCCTTCCCTCCCCTCTACCCTCTTCTTTCCATTCACCCCCTTCCTCCCCTCCACCCTCTTCTTTCCATTCACCCCCTTCCCTCCCCTCCACCCCCTCTCTTCCCTCCCTCCACTCCACCCCACACTCTTCCCCTCCCCTCCACTCCACCCTCTTCCCTCCCTCCCCCACCTCCCCCCCTCCACTCCACCCCACACTCTTCCCTCCCTCTCCCCTCCACTCCACCCCACCCTCTTTCCTCCCCCCACCCCCACTCCACCCCCACCCTCCTCCCCCTCTACCCCCCACCCCTCCTCCTCCTCTACCCCTTCTCATTAGTTATATCTGAATTAAATCTCGAATCTAAATCCACGCAACCTGGGAGAGAGACAGAGAGGGGGGGGGGTAAGGTAACGTGGGTGGGGGCATTTAAAACAGCATGAGAGAGGAGAGAGAGAGAGAAGAGAGGAGAGAGAGAGGAGAGAGAGAGAGAGAGTTTAAATGTGTGTGCGTGCGTGTGTGTGTTAATGTGTGTGTGCGTGCGCATTCGTTGCATGTTCATGTGCGTGTACGTGTGTGTGTGTGAGAACATCTGAAGGTCATCTGTTGTGGGTAAATAGGATGTTACTGATTCCCTCTGACTTAGCAAAATATTCCCTATAGCAATATATTCGCTATACTCGTGTAATGGGCTGGTCTGTTTCATGGGCATCGTTTGGTGGAGTAAGTAGCCTTCCCAGTTTAACTATCCGTTTAAAGGGTGGGGAAGTTCTGTGTTGGTAAATCTGGAGCAACTGAATCCTCCAAACTATTCACAAGCGACAGAAACACTATTATTTTTGCTCTTCTGTGGTTGGTAAATGTGGAGCAACTGAATCCTCCAAACTATTCCAAGCAACAGAACACTATTATTTTTGCAATTCTGGCCCTGTTTCCTGGCATACTTTGAAGGAATCATGGCACTCCCAATGTACCAAAAAAGAATTACCACCTTAAGGACCCCCAGTGATGTAGTCAGGCAATTGGAGGTTAGTGAGTCCTTCAAACATTGCCACGAAACACCATCTACATTACAGGAGCTTGTTTCGTGGCATAGTTAGTAGGAATCAGAAGCCACCAGGTCTCATACACGGTCACAGGGTTCCTTAAGGGGGTGCGGCTAGTAGTGGACAGGCTTGGGGCGGGGGTTTGGGGGGGTGCGAGGAATAGGGGGACAGGCTTGGGGTGGGATAGAAAGCCTGTCCCCCTATTCCAGCACCTCACATAACCCCCCCCCTAACTCCACCCCCCCCCACTCAAGCCTGGTCCCCTTACTCCCGCACCCCCCCAAACCCCCCCCAAAGCCTGTCCCCCTTACTCCCACGCACCCCCCCCAAACCACCCCCCCAAGCCCTGTCCCCTTACTCCCGCAACCCCCCAAACCCCCCCAAGCCTGTCCCCTTACTCCCGCACCCCCCAAACCCCCCCCAAGCCTGTCCCCTTACTCCCGCACCCCCCAAAACCCCCCTCATCAGCCTGTCCCCTACTCCCGCACCCCCAACCCTGTCCCCTACTCCCGCACCCCCAACCACCCCCCCCAAGCCTGTCCCCTTATTCCCGCACACCCCCTTAAGTGGAGATTCTCTTGTTGATGAATTCGGAAGGTCTGTGACTCCTTCTAAACTATGCCAAGAAACAGATCCCTTATTAGAACCATTGAGGTCGTCTGTTTTCTGGCATAGTTAGGAGGAATCAGTAGCCTTCCAGTGTACCAAATAGAAAATATCTCCTTAAGGGGTAATTCGCTTTTGTTACATTGAAGCTCCTCGATTCCTCCAAAGTATGCTAGGAAACAGGACCAGAAGAGCAAAAATAATGGTGTTCTGTTGCTTGGAATAGTTTGGAGGATTCAGTTGCTCCAGATTTATATTGGAGTGCCTTGATTCCTCCAAAGTATGCTAGGAAACAGGACCAGAAGAGCAAAAATAATAGTGTTCTGTTGCTTGGAATAGTTTGGAGGATTGATTCAGTTGCTCCAGAATTACCCAACACAGAACTTCCCCCTTAAGCCACCTGTGATTCATTGTGTTGAGGTGATCGTGTCCAGTCGATGGTCATAAAATTTCAACTTAATCATCAGTTAACTTCATCTTTATCTTCGCTTACTAAATGGAGAATATCTTGATGGTATATTGTGGGGCTAATGGTTCCTCCAAAGTATGCAAGGAAGCAGCACACGTTACCTCAGTGTTGGTATTAGTAAAGGATCTGTTTCGTAGCACAGTATAGAGGAATCACAGTATCCCTTCAATTACCTGTTAAGGTGGTACTTCCCTTTTGGTACATTGGAGTGACTTGATTCCTCCAAAGTATGCCAGGAAACAGGCCCAAGTTAACAAAAATAATGGTGTCCTGTTGCTTGGAATAGTTTGGAGGATTCAGTTGCTCCAGATTTACTAACACAAAACTTCCCCTGCTCTCTCTCTGCTTCTTCTTACAGTACTCTTCATCCACTCTCCTCCTCTTCTCCTCTCCTCCTCTCTTCTCCCTTTTTCTTTCTCTTCATCCACTCTCCTCCTCTTCTCCTCTCTCAATCTCTTCTCCCTTTTTCTTTCTCTTCATCCACTCTCCTCCTCTTCTCCTCTCTCCTCTCCTTTTCTTTCCATTCATCTATACTCTTCTCCTCTCTCTCTCCTCCCTTATTCTTTTTCTTCATCTATACTCTCATCTCTCTATCTCTTCTCCCTTTTTCTTTCTCTTCATCCACTCTCCTCCTCTTCTCCTCTCTCCTCCCGTCTTCTTACTTTTCATCTACTCTCCTCCTCTCTCTCTCTTCCATTCTTCTTTCTCTTCATCCCCTCTCTCTCCTCCTCCTCCTTATCTATTCATTTACATCCTCTCTCCACTATAATCTTTCTCCTTCTCCTTCCCCCCTTTTTTCCTTTTCCTTCTTTCTAACTCATTTTCCCTCCACTTCCTCTTAACTCTTAACTTCTTCCTTTTCACTCTTTCTCCACCCATTTTCTCTTCATTTTTATTTTGACAACGAAAGAATTATTATAATAAAGGTAAAATTTAGCAACTCGTGAAAAAGGAGACTTATATAATGATAAAGAAAGAGGAGGAAAAGAGAGATAAAGTGAGGAGTGAGTAGGAATTTGAAGAAGTAGGGTCAAGAGTAAAAGGAGAGAGAGAGAGAGAGAGAGAGAGAGAGAGAGAGAGAGAGAGAGAGAGAGAGAGAGAGAAAGAGAGATGATGATGATGATGATGATGATGAAGACGTAAAGAATTAAAGAGTTACACGATAAAAGGAAAATCACTAAGGAATGGAAGAGGAGGAGAAACGTATGAGAAGAAGGGAAGAATGTGATCAACGGGAGGAAGACATGATAAATGAGACATAGGGGAGAAATGAAGAGAAGGAGGAGTAAGGGAGAAGGAGGAGGAGGAGAGGGGAGGAATGAAAAGGAGGAGGAGTAAGGGGAGAAGGAGGAAAGGATGAGGAGGAGAAGGAGGAGGAGGAGGAGAGGGGGAGAAAGAGGAGAGGGGGAGAAGGAGGAGGAGGAGATGGGGAGAAAGAGGAGGAGTAGGGGGAGGAGGAGGAGGAGGAGAGGGGGAGAAGGAGGAGGAGAGGGGGAGAAAGAGAGGCGAGGTAAAGGGTCATGTCTTTTGGGTTATGGTAGGTCAGGCCAGGTTACTGAGAACGGAAAGAAATGCAGTGAGGAAGAGGAAATGAGGAGAGTGTGAAGGTGAAAGAGAAGGTGAAGAAGAGGAAAAATTCAACAGAGAGGAAACGGAACAGAGTGTGGAGAGGAAAAAGGTGAATAAGAGGAAAAATTAAAGGAAGAGGGAAATGAGAATATGGATAGGAAAGAGGTGAAGAAGAGGAAAATGAGAGTAGGAAGAAGAAGATGATGATGAAGATAGAGAGGAAAGATTAAAGGGAGAGGAAAAGAAGGAAAATATAAAGAGGAAAATGAGAAGGAGGAAATAGAGATGAAGACAAAAACAGTAGGTGGAGAAAATGATAGCATAATTAGAGGCAAGTATGAGGAACAGAAGATACGAAGTGAAGAAAGAGAAGAAGGATAATACGTAGAGGAAGATAAAGGAGAAGGAGAGGGAATAGAAGAAGAAGAGTGTAATGGGAAAGAGAAGAGGGTAAATAGACTATAAGGAAAGTGTAGAATAGACAAAATGGGCGAAGAGAAGAGGTGAAAGAGGAAGATATGAAAAAATGGAGGAGAAGAAAGATAAAGAAAATGCGAATGAGGAAAAGAAGAGGAATATTATTGAGGAAGATAGAATTAGTGAGTAGTCGTGAATAATGAAAAATTGAAAGGAAAAAAAATTGAGGAAGAGAAAAAGAAAGATTAAGATTCAGAAGAAGAAAATGAAGATAAGATTTAAAAAAAAAAGCAGTAAAGACGGAAATCAAGAAAAGAGATAAAGAAAGAAGAAAATGAGAACGGTGAGGAGGAAAATCAAGACTAAAAAAAGGACAATATGAAGAAAAATAAGAAGAAACAGATTAAGGGGAAAAAGGAAAGAAAAGGAAGGAAGAAAGACAAGATGAAAGAAGAGGTGATGATAGAGAAATGAAAACTCAGAGAAACGAGTACGAATGGGTGAACAGACGAGAACAAAAGAGAATGAAGAGGAACTAGTGAGAGGGGGTGGAGTGATGAGAAGGAAAAAAGAGATTGAGAAGGTGAAGAGATGAGAAGAAAGGGGAAGAGGAACGAGAAGGTGAAGAGACGAGAAGAAAGAGGAAGAGGAACGAGAAGGTGAAGAGACGAGAAGAAAGAGGAAGAGGAACGAGAAGGTGAAGAGATGAGAAGAAAGAGGATCGAGAAGGAAAATGAACGAGAAAACGAGGAAGGAAAATGAAAGATAAAACGAGAGAAGGATGATGAACAAGAGAAGGATGATGAACGAGAGAAGGATGATGAACGAGAACAAGGGATAGATGAAGAACGAGAACGAATGAAGGATGATGAACGAGAACGAAAAGAGGGAGAGACGAGACATAAGACGAACGAGAACGAGAAGAGGGAGAGACGAGACCAAAGAAGAACGAGAACACAAGGAGGAAGAGAGAGAGAGAGAGATGGAGAGGAGAGGAGAGTTAAGGTGGAGAGATGGAGAGGAGAGGAGAGGAGAGTTAAGGTGGAGGGAGAGATGGAAAGGAGAGGAGAGGAGAGTTAAGGTGGAGAGATGGAGAGGAGAGGAGAGGAGAGTTAAGGTGGAGAGATGGAGGAGTGGAAAGTTAAGGTGGAGAGATGGAGAAGAGAGGAGAGGAGAGTTAAGGTGGAAAGATGGAGAGGAGAGGAGAGGAGAGTTAAGGTGGAGAGATGGAGGAGTGGAAAGTTAAGGTGGAGAGATGGAGAAGAGAGGAGAGGAGAGTTAAGGTGGAGAGATGGAGAGGAGAGGAGAGGAGAGTTAAGGTGGAGAGATGGAGAGGAGAGGAGAGGAGAGTTAAGGTGGAGAGATGGAGAGGAGAGGAGAGGAGAGTTAAGGTGGAGAGATGGAGAGGAGAGGAGAGGAGAGTTAAGGTGGAAAGATGGAGAGGAGAGTTAAGGTGGAGAGATGAAGAGGAGAGTTAAGGTGGAGAGATGGAGGAGAGGAGAGGAGAGTTAAGGTGGAGGGAGAGATGGAGAGGAGAGGAGAGGAGATTTAAGGTGGAGAGATGGAGAGGAGAGGAGAGGAGAGGAGAGTTAAGGGGGTCAACTCGGCCCGGTTATTAATGAGTCCACGAATAGGTAATCTACACATCTCTGAACCCTCATGATGCTTCGTCAGTCGTCACGCTCCGCCACGCCGCTCAAAACCAAGACTCGGCTCAACTCAGACGCGAGGGGGGCCTGACTCGGTGTGGGTGTGTGTGTGGGGGGGTGTTGGTGGGTGGGTGTGTGTGTGGGTGGGTGTGTGAGACAGAGAGTGAGTATTGTGGTGTGTTGTGCTATAAGTGTGTGTGAGTGTGTAGTTGTGTGGGTGAGTGAGACAGAGTGTGAGTATTGTGGTGTGTTGTGCTATAAGTGTGGGTGTGTAGTTGTGTGGGTGGGTGTGTGGGTGTGTGTGTGGGTGTGTGGGTGAGACAGAGAGTGAGTATTGTGTTGTGTTGTGTTGTTAGTGTGTGTGTGAGAGAGAGAGAGAGAGAGAGAGAGAGAGAGAGAGAGAGAGAGAGAGAGAGAGAGAGAGAGAGAGTATTGTGATGTGTTGTGTTGTGCTATAAGTGAGAGAGAGAGAGAGAGAGAGAGAGAGAGAGAGAGAGAGAGAGAGAGAGAGAGAGAGAGAGTATTGTGATGTGTTGTGTTGTGCTATAAGTGTGTGTGTGTGTGAGAGAGAAAGAGAGAAAGAGAGAGAGAGAGAGAGTATTGTGTTGTAAGTGTGTGTGTTTGAGAGAAAGAGAGAGAGACAGACGGTATAAGTTTTCAATATGACTATGATATGTTTTCCTTATAAACGTGATTGGAATGTGGACTGTATTCAGGTGTCAGGTTGGTTGTAAGTAATCATTGAATGTACTGATGACGTAACGTTGATATTTTTACTAATTACGGTAGGTTGAACGTGTCTTTAGTAATCATGATGGTAGTGCTGGGGATCGTTTTTCCTATAGAGCCTCTTGATGTGTATATTTGCTTTTTGTATAACTACCGTGTGCAACAGAAAGAAAGTGTGAGAAAGCAGGGAGATATAATGAGAGGTAGCAAGGATGGAGGAAAGGAAGGAATAGATGAGGAAAAGAATGAAATATAGAATGAAGAAATGATACAACAGAAAGATATATGAATTAATGGATGAATTGCAGCATGAAAGAAGGAAAGTAGAAATAAAGGAAGGAAGAACCTGTGTGGTCTGTCTCAGGTTTGAGGAAAGAAATGTGTTGTGAGCCAATTGGAGCCTACGTAACCCTCCACCCTCGGCTGTACAACGCATCTTCAATTCTCTTACGGAGGGATTCTGTTTCATGATCTAGTTTGGGGGGAATCAGTAGACCTCCAGTCCGACCACAAAAGATGACCCCCTAAACTTACTTAACTCATGTCCTGAGGGGCGCTCCAAGTATGGCGGACAGAGGTGACCTGGCTTGACCTGACCCCACCCGACCCCAAACTGGAGCAGGTAACCCGGTGTTGGTGAGAGCCTGAGATGAATGGGGCATTGTTGATGTGTATCGTCTGGGGAAGGGGTGGGATGGGTGAGCTGTTGGTGGTGGTGGTGGTGGTGGAGGAGCAAGGGAAGGGATGGGGTCAGGAGTGGGCAGAGTTCACAGTGGGGGCAAGAGTGGAAGTAAGGATGGTTTGGGGGGCAAGAGAGAGGATGTGTAAATGGGAGTGGGAGTGGAAATCAAAGTGAGAGTGTGAGCAATAGTGGGAGTGGATATTGGAATAGAGGTTGGAGTGAGGGAAATAGTGGGAGTAGAGACTGATGTGGATGTGGGGAGAATGGAAGGTGTAGCAGAGAGGTGTGTAGTAGGATAGGCGTGGTGAGAGGAAGATGATGTATGAAGAAGTGTAATGAGACATGAAAGGTGTGGTGTACGTATGTCAAGAGATGTAGTGAGAGGGAAATGAGGTGTGGTGAGATGGTGTTTAGTGAACCAAGAGGAGTGTGGTTAGAGAAAGATGTGTGACAGGAGAGGTAGGTCTGGTGAGAGGGAGATAAGGCATGGAGAGATTTAGTGAGACAGTAGTGGTGTGATGATAGTAGACAGGACTCAGTAAGGGTGTGAAGCAAAGATGAGGAGCAGAATAGGAAGCAGAGTTCACATAGAGAATGGAAGCGAAACGTCCTTTACTTACCGAGTGTCCACGACGATGTATCAATTGGCTAGAAAAAGTCACAAGGAGACTATAGATGATAAATGAGTGTGTGATGGAAATCATGGACATTCCAAAACTATATGAATGCGTGATGGTAAAATTGTAGGTTTCAAATCAATAGTAGATAAATGTATAGATAGGAACAGTCTGCGGTACACTTTATCTAGTGAAAATATTGTGGTTCAGTTTCACTTGCTTGTTTTATGTTGGTAATGCAATGTATGTCAAGGGAAATTACAGTAACATAAACACAAAGAAGGTCATTTTCTCCTATTTATTTACTCCGGAAACTTCTCGATATGTGTATTTGAATTCCATTAGCTGGAATGATCTGATGTATTTACACTAGATTAAAAACATAATATTTGATCATACAATTGAACAGAATCTGCCACCTTCTCTGCCACAACTTGACCTTAAAATTTTTACACACATCGTGTAATAAAAAGAGAATATGAAGCGTATACTTAATTGATCATCATAAGTATGTATATTTTCCTCAGTGTGTACAGTAAGTTTTGATGATATCCCAAGATAATTATTATGGAAGGTAACTCGTTTCTGGAGGTCAACCTTTCAGAACAGTAGATCCAGTACATACACTACGAAATCACTGTTGTTGGTTTACTTTCAGTCCAACACTTAATAATAACAATTATGTCTGCCAGAGTAAATATTCGCATCAGCAAAAAAATAGTTATCAAGTCTAATGAATTTGTTACGGAGGTTAGAGGCCACTCATGGAGACGAGTTAATTATAGATTGTGGCAAGAAAAATTATGGGTAGTATTAGTTACGGGGCCAGGTCATAGGCCAAGGTTATATTTTTTTATCAAAAGTAATCGATAATTATCATCATGATCTTAGGATAGTGGAGGAGAGGATATTCATGGCCCAGTGTGGAAATTTGAAGATTGTATGACTTAATTTGTAGGGTTTGGTACTTTGGTTATTGATTTTAATGTAGAAATTATTACGTTGATGAGAGAGAAGAAGGAGAAATGGAGAGGAAGGTGTAGCTAAAAGTAAATACGACGAGATGAGAAATGAGGAGATGAGAGGATTGAAGAGAGAAATGAGAATGAATGTAAAATGAGATACGGTACGAAGAGAGAAAAAAGAATTATAAGAAGAGAGGCTATAAAATGAAGTTAAGAAGTAAAAGCTTGGAGGGGAGGAAAGAAGAAGAAACAAGAAAGTATGTATGGCCAGGAGAAAAGAGAAAGAGGATGGACAATACAACTTGCATCTCAGACCGAAACAAGAGCAAGATATGACATACGAGGTTGTGAATCAGTCATCACCCTCCCCGGCGCGCGTGACCCCATGAGGAGGGTAGGTTTCAGTGTCCATCCCCAACCCCTACCCCTAACCCCTACCCCTAACCCAGACCCCCAACTTTTACCTCCACCCAGACCCCAAACCCCTACACCCAGACACCCAAACAACCAAACCCATCAACAACCACCCCCACCAACCACTCCTCCTACCAACCACCCCTACCCACTTACCATCCCCGACTCCACCCCTAAACCCTACCTCCACCAAGATCCCCAAACCACCAACAACCCCCACCCCCACCCACATCCACCAACAACCCCCACCCTAACCCCACCCACATCCACCAACCCACATCCACCATCTTCCCAATCCCTACATCCAGACCCCTAAACCCACACTCACCAACCACCCCTAATACTCCACCCCCTAACCCACCTCGTCACCACCTCCACCCCCTAATACTCCACCTCATCCCCACCTCCACCCCCTAACCCAACTCATCCCCACCCACACCCCCACCCACCTCATCCCCACCCACACCCCTAACCCACCTCCACCCCCTAACCCACCTCATCCCCAAAACCCACACCACCCCCACCTCCAACTCATCCCCACCTCCACCTTATCCCCACCTCCACCCCCTAACCCGATAAGATAAAGACCGATGTTCTATCTGAGCCAATATACAGCTGGGTCCGATTTAATCACACTTGCCATCGACTTTGGCCACGAGTGTATTCAGTTGGTTATCTCAGGTTTGATAAGCGAGACAATGTTGATTTTTTGTGGGTGGGTGCTTGCTTGCGTGTGTGTGTTTGTGTTTGTGTTTGTATGCTTGTTTTTGTGTTTGTGTTTGTTTGTTTGTTTTTGTATGCTTGTTTTTGTATGTGTGTTTGTGTGTGTTTGTGTTTGTTTGTTTGTGTGTGTTTGTGTTTGTTTGTGTATGCTTGTTTTTATATGTGTGTTTGTGTATGCTTGTTTGTATGCTTGTTTTTGTGTGTGTATTTGTGTTTGTTTGTGTATGCTTGTTTGTATGATTGTTTTTGTATGTGTGTTTGTATATATTTGCTTGTTGGTTTGTGTACCTGTAATTGTGTGTATGCTTTTTGTGTGTGCTTCTTTGTGTTTGTGCGAGTGTGTGTGTGGGGGTATATGTTTGTATTTGTGTGTTTTTGTGTGCTTGTACGTTTGTTTTTGTAGTAAATGTGTGTGTGTCTCTGTATAATTATGTGTTTCTCCATTATATAGGCTATAATATCTCTTCACCGTAGCTGTTCATTTCACAGGAGTACACTCGTGATACATAATTTCTGACCAGAGTGTGAAGAGCAGAAAGCTTCGAATCGCCTGGTATTGCTCATTTCCCCACCCAGTACACATATAGAGGCTGAGTTCGAATGCAGGGTGTGTGTGTGTGGTGCCTGCCGTTCGTCTCTGGTCAGAAATTACGTATCACGAGTGTACACCAGGAAATATTAACACCATCACCAGGGAACACAACAACACCAACTACAACTAACTCACTGCAACTAACACTAACTACAATGACGGAACTGCTTCTACATCACGACCCTTCTTGGTTGGTTCCTCTTCAGTATGACATGAAAACAAGACAAGCGTTGTAATTGCTTCACTAGTAGGTCAAATTATTAAGCAGAATCGAAACGTCTCAATACGCTACAGAGATAACATGATATTTTCTGCATAATGGAAAAGCAACAGACAAAATAAACTGAATCAGAGTAGCCAGTTTATCGGAATTAATTGAAGGAAACCATTACCTTCAAACTTGCCAAAACTATGCCTTTAGGTGGGTAAGTAATAAACAGAAAGATTAGAGGGCTGTTGAATAATCCAATCTATGCTAGAAAACAGACTAGTACCTGAAAATAAGAGTGAGGGATCCGTTTATTTTTATATTATTATTATTTTTTTTTTTTTTTTTCCTAGTTTAGAGGAATCAGTAGCTCCTCCGGTAAGGCCTCAGGTGAAAATAACTCCCTCATAAGAAATATATACCAAGGTTATTGAGAAAATTGAGTTCACAAGCCGGTATTTCAGACCCTGCGTAATGAGCTGCGGTTCCTGAGATAAAAGGAAAATACTAAATAATGATGTACGTGCCAAATACTAGATAATGATGTACGCGCCAACAGCAGCTGGTTAGGTAAGTACACCGCGGATAAAAACTGGACCCCTGGTTGCTGGGTATTCATGGTATGCATATAAAGAAAAGGTGTTTGGACCGAGATGGATAGAGTGATGTGGTGGACACAACAGACAGCCGGTGTACAGCTGTAATTAGAACTTCATTCTTCCTTCATCTTATTATTGATGGTAATAAGAGTTCAACAAACATGTTTAATGTGTAATAACGTATGTAAACACAGCCATTGTTGACTTAACACTTAACATAAGTACATGTAAATACTTTGTATCAATATAGCTATTAATATAATTATAATTTCTATATAATTTTGATTTTGGCTGTAATACAGATAAATGTGTCACATAATGGGGATAATATACTATGGACGAATTGTAGAACTACTGATTTTTCTATCCAATACCATGAAACAGACTACTTACTTATATATACAAATATAGAATCTGTTTCCTAGCATATTATGAAGAAATGATTAGCCTCCAAAATGCCAACATAATATTACAAACCACTTTAGAGAGCGTTAAGTTCTAATAATTTCCTGTGTTCTACCTGCGGCCTTTGTTGTCTGTCTTCGGGGTGTAGACAAGAACATATCGTTGGGTCCCGATGCCCGGGGTAAGACGGTCATAAAGGGCTTCATACCCCGAGCATATTCTTGTCAACAGCCCTTATTATTATTATTATTATTATTATTATTATTATTATTATTATTATGTTGATAGGCATATGAGCCACTTAAAGGTGGTAATTCTTTTTGGGTACATTGGAGTGCCTTAATTCCTCCAAAGTATGCTAGGAAACAGGACCAGAAGAGCAAAAATAATGGTGTTCTGTTGCTTGGAATAGTTTGTAAGATTCAGTTGCTCCAGAATTACCAACACAAAACTTCCCCCTTAACACACTCAGGTATCGAACTTCAGACCAAACAGAATGTGATGCTCAGCCCTTGCCAGCTACACCAGACCAGAGCAAAAAGATTTCGACAACTGGTTTCATCTTGAACTTGAGTAACACTTGGGCGAGCTCACTTCTTCTTCTTCAGGCGAGTTCACAAGTTGGCAACGCCCTTACGTCACATTCCGTTGGCCTGAGATGGTTTTCCTAAGTGGGAGTAATTGGCTCATATATATGCATCCGGTATTTGGTGTTAATTGGTGTTTATCATGATATATTCACTTAGTACTGTACATGTTAATTGAATATGACAGGCACTTATTAGGCTATTAAATAACTCACTGAAGATCATTTTAATCTCTAAAGTTGAAAAGCTGGTAAAGAAATAGAGATAGACAACGTATTCAAACTAATGCAGCCCTTTTAATGAGAAGAAACTGTCGTCAATAAATACCAAACTTTAATGTTGTTTGTTTCCAAGAGGTAGATCCCCTTAGATTCACGTGATTATGTTTTATATTCCTCCACACTAAGTTACAAAAGGGATCCTTAAGTTAATCACATACTGGGGGACTTTATTTCCTGACTTAGTTTGAAGGATTAGTTAGCCTGCCATTTCGACCACAAAGATAACCCCTTTAAAAGTTGTGGATAGTACGAATGTTGATGTTAGACTGAGAATTGGTGGTGGTGATGTTAGTGGTGGTGGTGTGGTGGTTGGTGGTGGTGGTGGCGATGGTGACGGTGGTGGTGGAGATCATGGAGGTGGTAATGGTGGTGGTAGTGGTAGTGGTGGTAGTTGTAGTAGTAATCATAATAGTGATAGTATTGTTGGTAGTAGTAGGCTAGTGGTGGTGATGGTATTGGTGATGATGGTGGTGGTGGTGGTAGTGGTGATGGTGGTGGAGGTTATGGTGGTGGTGATGGTATTGGTGGTGGTGATGGTGATGTTGGTAATAGTAAGCTAGTGGTGGTGATGGTATTGGTGATGGTGGGGGTGGTGGTGGTAGTGGTGGTGATGGTGGTGATGGTAGTGGTAGTGGCAGTGATGGTAGTGGTAGTGGCAGTGATAATGATGATGGTGGTAGTAGTGTAGGTGGTGATGTTGGCAGTAGTAAGCTAGTCATGGTGGTGGTGGTAGTGGTAGTGACAGTGATGGTAGTGGTAGTGGCAGTGATGATGATGGTGGTGGTGGTAGTGGTAATGATGATGGTGATGGTGGTGATGGTAGTGGTAGTGGCAGTGATGGTAGTGGTAGTGGCAGTGATGATGATGGTGGTAGTGGTGATGGTGATGTTGGCAGTAGTAAGCTAGTCATGGTGGTGGTGGTAGTAGTGATGATGATGGTGGTGGTGGTGGTAGTGAAGATGGTGGTGGTGGGTGTGGCTGGGAGGAAGTGTTTGGACAGAGAGAAGGTACTAACATTACCACAGTTGCCCGTATTTGGTTATAATCCTCCATAATTCAGACTGATCAGTTGTATTACTTAACCTCTATTACTCCTTTTACTTCTATCTCTTCTTACACTTCCCTTTACTCTCCTCTCCTCTCCCTCTTCGTAAGGACCAACAAATCTAGTGCTGTTTGTCTTCCTTTGTATTCGTTTGTATTCATCTCTTCACACTTCTCTTCCCTTCTTCCCCTTTCCACTACTCTCCTCTCCTTCCCCTTTCCACTTTTGTCTTTTCCCATCCCTCTTTTCTCCTCTCCTTTTCCGTCCCACTTCTCTCCCTTCCTCTCCCTTCCCACTTCTCTCCTTCCTTTTTCACTTCTTTCCTTCGCTTCCCACTTCTTTCCTCTTCTTTCCCCTCCCACTTCTCTCCTTCATTTCCCACTTATCTCCTTCATTTCCCACTTCTCTCCTTCATTTCCCACTTATCTCCTTCATTTCCCACTTCTCTCCTCTTCTTTCCCCACTTTTCTCTTCTTTTCTTACATTCCTAGTACACTTTAAGGGCCCTCGTGATGTAGTCAGAAAATTGGAGGTTAGAGAGTCTTTCAAGTATTGCCACGAAACACCATCTACATTAAAAGAAGCTTGTATCGTGGCATAGTCAGGAGGAATCAGAAGCCACCACCAAGTCTCATACATACACGATCACAGGGTCCTTAATATACTGTACTGTTAGTCCTTTACACATTCCTCCCATCCAGTAATACCTTTCACATTACCACACTACACTCACTCTCTCTTCCCTCTCCTCTTGCCCTTCCCTCTCCTCCTGCCCCTCCCTCTCCTCCTGCCCCTCCCTCTCCTCATGTCACTCCCTCTCCTCCTGCCTCTCCCTCTCCTCCTGCCTCTCCCTCTCCTCCTGCCCCTCTCTCCTATTGCCCCTCCCTCTCCTGCCCCTCCCTCTCCTCCTGCCCCTCCCTCTCCTCCTGCCCCCTCCCTCTCCTCTTGCCCCTCCCTCTCCTCCTGCTCCTCCCTCTCCTCCTGCCCCTCCCTCTCCTCTTGCCCCTCCCTCTCCTCTTGCCCCTCCCTCTCCTCTTGCCCCTGCCTCTCCTCCTTTTCCTTATAGATGTACTTCCCTTACACCTCTCCCTTCGTTCACTTTCCTTCACTTTATACCTTCCTCTCTATCATCCCCTCTCATCTTTCTCCTCTCCCTTCACACGGTACCTCCCTTTTATCCCTCCCTACACCTCCCACTCCCACTTCCCCTCACTCCTTTCCTCTCCTCATCTTTCCCTAATCTCCTCTTGTGTTTCCTCTCCTTTCTCTCTTCTCTCCACTCCCCTTTCCTCTCTCCTCTCTCCTTTCCCCTCCTCCTCTCCACTCTCCTTTCCCCTCCTCTCTCCTTTCCCCTCCTCTCTCCTTTCCCCTCCTCTCTCCTTTCCCCTTTCCCCTCCTCTCTCCTTTCCCCTCCTCCTTTCTCCTTTCCCATCCTCCTTTCTCCTCTCTCATCTTCTCTCCCTCCTCTTCTCTCCCTCCTCTCCTCTCTTCTTCCTCTCCCTCCTCTCCTCTCTTCTTCCCCTCCTCTCTCCCTCATCTCCTCTCCTCCTCCCTTCTTCCTCTCTCTCCTCTCTTCTTCCTCTCTCTCCTCTCCTCAATCCCTCTCTCCCTACCTTCTCCCTTGTCTTACGTACACCACTTTTTTTCTTTTTTTTTGTTATTCTCTACTTGATCCGGTTTTCATCCCTTGCTTCCCCTGTCCTCTCTCGCTTCCCATTGTCTTCTTCCTTGCTTCCTTTTGTTTTGTTTTGCTTACTTGTCTTCACTCTTACTTGTTTGTTTACTTTCGTCCTATCTCTTCATCCACATCCGACTATTATCACACCTCTCTCTCTCTCTCTCTCTCTCTCTCTCTCTCTCTCTCTCTCTCTCTCTCTCTCTCTCTCTCTCTTCTCTCTCTCTCTCTCTCTCTCTCTCTCTCTCTCTCTGTGTGTGTCCGTACGCGAGCGCTTCCCTGCCTCTTTCCTTCCTCACACACACACACACACACACACACACACACACACACACACACACACACACACACACACGCCTCCCGCCGTATACTTATCCACGCCTTTCATCCCCTTTTTTCACCCCTCCCCCCACTCATACCTCTTTTTCTTCACGCTCATCACCTTCCTCCCACCCCCCCACCCCCCAACTCCCCCCACACTCTTACCGGACATCCCTTTTCCCTTCCCTCCCCTCCCCTCCCCAACACACTGCGCATCCTCCCTTCCCACTTTTCATTCTCCCCCACCCACCCCCCTCACTTCACCCGCCCCCACCCACCCACCCACCACTTCTTCCCCCCCCCCCCTGCTTCGTTTTTTACCCCACATTCTTGCACTCCCCCACTTTTATCTCAGCCCCCTCCATTCTTCGCTTTCCTCCCACTGGATACTTGCGGACGAAATTTCTGCTATGTTATGTTACCCCTTAATGATATATCTTGTAATAATATAGGTGATTTACAGTGTTACGTGGAATAAAAACCTAAGCAACACCTTCCAAAAAAAAGGCCTCGAAAAATAATGTTGAACTATAGCCGTTGTTGTTATATTTGATTTTGGTTCGTAACATTAATTCAGATTGTTCAGTATCGTTCCTTTGAAACAGGATTTTTACTCATGACTGTACAGCTGCGGAAAGGAGTGCCTGTATCCCCCTTCCTATTTCAATAACCTACCCCTAGACCAAATGTATAGTGGTGTAAGTCTGCTACAGAGTGAAAAATTAATGTCTTCATCCATACAGACGCTGCCACATTTGGTCTAGGGGTTGGTTGGGTATTGAGGTAGGAAAAGGGATACAGGTACACTCGTGATACATAATTTCTGACCATAGTGTGAGGAGGAGAAAGCTTCGAATCTCCTGGTATTGCTCATTTCCCCACCCAGTACACATATAGAGGCTGAGTTCGAATGCAGGGTATGTGTGTGTGTGTGTGTGTGGTGCCTGCCGTTCGTCTCTGGTCAGGGATTACTTATCACGAGTGTACACCTTTCCACAACTGTACCTTAATTCCTTTTCCTTTCTGACGTCTTCTTCTCCTGCCACACGTCCTATATATGTCCTGAGATCTTTCCTCTAATGTTTCTATCTTATCTTTCTCTCCCAGACTTAATTTCTTTAGGGATGTAATCTGTTGTGGTGGATTGTTGGAGGGCTACTGGTTCCTCCAAACTATGTCATGAAGCAGACTAGTATGTTATATTATGAGCAATGATCAGTTTTATCAAGGTAAATATAGCAAAATTTTCTTGGGCTTTATACCATAATTTGGGAGGGAGAATCAGTAGCCCGAAAATTTTCCAACAATAGATTACCCCTATATATACAGACTGCTTTCTCCACATTACTTTTCTTTTCCTCCACATTACTTTTCCTCCCCAACGTCTTCCTCCATCCCCCCAATAATATATCCCTCCACCACCAACTCTCACCCTATAACTCCTACCCCACCACACACCAGTCACCACCACATCCCCTTCCCCACCACATCCCCTTCCCCACCACATCCCCTTCCCCACAATATCCTCTTCCCAACCACACACCAGTCCCCACCAAATCCCCATCCCCATCCCCACCACATCCCCTTCCCCATCCCCACCACATCCCCTTCTCCATCGTAGAGGGGGAGGGGTATTGCCTATGGTGATATGGGCAGTGTTTTAATGGATTTGGCGCCCCTCCGGATCTGAATCACTCAATATTTCACCTGTCCCTCTTTTCCTATTAATTCCATCGTGTTTACTGGGCCTCCTCTCTGTCTCCTTCTCCTCCTTTGGGGTACTGGGTCTTTCAGGTGTAATGTGGTCCTCTGTTTTCCTCTTCAATTTATTACAGCCACAATCAAATATCCACCGACACTTTCCTTCCATCGTGCAAATAAATCAGTATCATATCAAAATATAATCATACAACACCTTACGTCAACTCAACCCCCTCAATTACACTTATGATGTGCTGCAAAATCATACACGTGTTGTTCTTTATTACCAAGATATTTACTACGATGGGAGGGAAGTATCAGTGGTTAGTTGATTGTGGCTGTACCTAGAATGAAATACTTCTTCTCTCTCTTTCCCTTTCTTCCGTTTCACTGCTGCCCCTTCCTCTCGTCCCATTCCCTTATTCTTCTCTATTTTTCCTTCCCCTTTGCCCCTACTCCCCTCCAACATATGTTACCAGAAACTTCACCCTTCCTATCTTCCTCCTCTCCTCCCATTCCCATCTTCTTGTTTTTTTTTTTTCATCTTCATATCCCATTTTCTTACCATCTTTTCCCTTTTCCTTTTTTCTTTGCCCACCCTTTACCCCCTGCTGCTCTTCTCATCCTTCTCTCCTCCCCTCCTCACCCGACTCCCCTTCCCCCCTCTCCTCCCCTCCTCACATGACTCCCCTTCCCCCCTCTCCTCCCCTCCCAACATGACTCCCCCTCTCCTCCCCTCCTCACCCTACTCCCCTCCTCACCCTACTCCCCTTCCCCCCTCTCCTCCCCTCCCCTCCCCTTCCCCCCTCTCCTCCCCTCCTCACACTCCTCCCCTTCCCCCTCCTCCCCTTCCCCCCTCTCCTCCCCACATGACTTCCCTTCCCCCCTCTCCTCCCCTTCCCCCCTCTCCTCCCTTCCCCCCTCTCCTCCCCTTCTCCCCTCTCCTCGCCTCCCCACATGACTCCCCTTCCCCCCTCTCCTCCCCTCCTCCCCTTCACCCCCCCTCACCCACCTCACACGACTCCCCTTCCCCCCTCCTTCCCTTCACCCCCTCCTCACCCTCCTCACACGACTCCCCTTCCCCCCCCTCCTCCCCTTCCCCCCTCCTCCCCTCTCCTACTCTCCCCTCTCCCCTCTTTGTACGACCATCTCACTTCCCCTCCTTGCACGACGCCCCTTCTCTTCTCCCCTCCCTTCCTCGCACGACTTCCCTTCCCCCCAGCCCCCCCCCATCCCCCCAGGACCCAACCATCTCTTTCCGCTCTGATAAACCTCGACGATGCCCCAAACTCTCCCCTTGCACGACCCCTCCACCCTTTACCCCCCCATCCACACCCCCCCTTCCACCTCCACCCTTTATCCCCCTTCCACCTCCACCCTTCCACCCTTTACCCCCCCATCCACACCCCCCTTCCATCTCCACCCTTTTCCCCCTTCCACCTCCACCCTTTCCCTCCTTCCACCTCCACCCTTTATCCACCCTTCCACCCTTTATTCCCTTTCCATCTCCACCCTTTATCCCCCTTCCACCTCCACCCTTTTCCCCCCTTCCACCTCTACTCCACCTTCTTTTGCACCTCCACCATTTCCCTCCTTCCACCTCCATCCTTTCCCCCCCTTCCACCTCCACCCTTTTTTTCTCCCCTTCCACCTCCACCCTTTCTCCCCTTCCACCTCCACCCTTTCTCCCCTTCCACCTCCACCTTCTTTTCCACCTCCACTCCACCTCCTAATCCTCCTCCACTCCTCCTCCTTATCCACCTTCATTCCATCTCATTTTTTTACTCCAATTCACCTCTTTTCCCTTTTTTCCTCTATTCCATCTTCTTTGCCTCTCCACTCCACCTCTTTTTCCCCCTTCCACTCCACCTCTTTTCCCCCCTTCCACTCCACCTCTTTTCCCTCCTTCCACTCCACCTCTTTTCCCCCCTTCCACTCCACCTCTTTTCCCCCTTCCCACTCCACCTCTTTTCTCCCCTTCCACTCCACCTCTTTTCCCCCTTCCACTCCACCTCTTTTCCCCCCTTCCACTCCACCTCTTTTCCCCCCTTCCACTCCACCTCTTTTCCCCCCTTCCACTCCACCTCTTTTCCCCCTTCCCACTCCACCTCTTTTCTCCCCTTCCACTCCACCTCTTTTCTCCCCTTCCACTCCACCTCTTTTCTCCCCTTCCACTCCACCTCTTTTCCCCCTTCCACTCCACCTCTTTTCCCCCCTTCCACTCCACCTCTTTTCCCCCCTTCCACTCCACCTCTTTTCCCCCCTTCCACTCCACCTCTTTTCCCCCTTCCCACTCCACCCCCTCTTCCCATTACACTTTACCACTTTTCCCCCTTCCACTTCACCTCCTTTTCCCTCTCCCTCCACCACTCTATCTTCTTTTCCCCCTTCATTCCACTTTCTTTTCTTCTACTTCACCTCCATTCCACCTCTTTTCTCCCATCCACTATTCACCTTCATCTCTTTCCCCTCCCCCATCCACTCCACCCTTTCTATCTTACTTACGTCCACTCTCTCTGGCCGTTCCATCCACCATCTCTACTGTACGATCATCCACCTTCCCAATTAACTCTACTCCACCCTGTCCTTCCACTCCTACCCTGTCCTTCCACTCCTACCCTGTCCTTCCACTCCTACCCTGTCCTTCCACTCCTACCCTGTCCTTCCACTCCTACCCTGTCCTTCCACTCCTACCCTGTCCTTCCACTCCTACCCTGTCCTTCCACTCCTACCCTGTCCTTCCACTCCTACCCTGTCCTTCCACTCCTACCCTGTCCTTCCACTCCTACCCTGTCCTTCCACTCCTACCCTGTCTTTCCACTCCTACCCTGTCCTTCCACTCCTTCCCTCTCCTTCCACTCCTACCCTGTCCTTCCACTCCTACCCTGTCCTTCCACTCCTACCCTGTCCTTCCACTCCTACCCTGTCCTTCCACTCCTACCCTGTCCTTCCACTCCTACCCTGTCCTTCCACTCATACGCTGTCCTTCCACTCATACCCTGTCCTTCCACTCCTACCCTGTCCTTCCACTCATACCCTGTCCTTCCACTCCACCTTGGCCTCCTACTCCACATGCGTCAGCCTCTTAGACCCTCTCCTGATCTTTCATTCCAATCTCTACACTCTCCATCCATCCATCCATCCATCCATCCACACCCTCTCCACAGATTCAACTCTTCCTCCCACACCCCAAGAACACGTGTATAAAATAATATCTTCTTCTGAACATTCTTGGAAGTTTACGGTATTCCACGATAAGATCCTAGGAAAAGGTTGTAGCATCCCCAAGGCAGCAGAACTCACCTCGTGGATATATACTGTTTAATGATTCTTTTTGTTATTTTTATTTCCATACTCTGGCTGAACGTTCATAAAGGTCATTCATTCACTGTACTGATATATGGCGTACGTCTCTCTTGTGTATAATTATGAGACTAGAGAGAGAGAGAGAGAGAGAGAGAGAGAGAGAGACAGAGACAGAGACAGAGACAGAGACAGAGACAGAGACACAGACAGAGACACAGACAGAGACACAGACAGAGACACAGACAGAGACACAGACAGAGACACAGACAGAGACACAGACAGAGACACAGACAGAGACACAGACAGAGACACAGACAGAGACACAGACAGAGACACAGACAGAGACACAGACACAGACACAGACACAGACAGAGACACAGACAGAGACAGAGACAGAGACAGAGACAGAGACAGAGACAGAGAGAGAATAGAACAGGTCGAGTCCATTTAGAAGATGTCTGATATAGCAAAATTAGATCATTGTTAGTAGTGTAATGCTTAACACCATTGATTCTATACCTCACATTAATTCATTATTCTCAGGAGTGGGTGTGTGGGTGCATCCCGTCTTTGCTTCCCCTCTGTCACAACACCAATATCACATTATCACTCCACTCACCACCTCCCAACCTGTCAATACTGGAGACGTGTGGATGGTGTGAATTTTTAGCTGGGATGCTTTTGGGATCCTCGGGCCACATGATCAAACTTAATTAAAACACACTGAGGGCCGGCCGCAAGATTTATATTAAGCAAAAATGTAGAAATTTTAGGTGCTTAAATGGAAAAAATATAATACTTAATGACTTTAATACATTACGTTACAAAACTATGATGCAATATTTGACACTGTGATTCATAGACAAGCTTCTTTATGTTCGGTTATTGTTGATATTTTTTACCATTGACTACCTATACTAAGGGCCGCCAGAGAGATGCTTGAGGGGGTATAATTCGCTTTTGTTACATTGGAGTGCCATGATTCCTCCAAAGTATGCCAGGAAACGGGACCAAATGAACAAAAATAATGGTGTTCTGTTGCTCGGTATAATTTTGAGGATTCAGTTGCTCCAGATTTACCAACACAGAATTTCCCCCTTAATTAAGCGGGCCGCCGGTTGTGCATCCCTGATTTATAGTGTCGTACAAGACCAATAGACTAGTAATCTATTGGTCTTAGTGTCTTATACAAAAAGGCCTGGGTGTTTGGTTGGCCAGGGTAATGATTGGTATGTTGAATGGCTTTACTCACTCTCTTCTCCTTACATTTTCGTTCCTCTTGTCTGTTTCTCTTCTCTTCTCTTCTTTATACTTCTATTCTCCTTTTGTCTTTTCCTCTCGTCTTTCTCATTCTGCCCTCTCTCATTTTCTTCTCCTATCCTTTATTCACCCATTCTCCTTCCCTTTCCTCCTCTCTCTCTCTCTCTCTCTCTCTCTCTCTCTCTCTCGAGACAACCACCTTGCCGTCGGTGAGAGAGCTTGTGTGATCTGTTTGAATTTTGCTAGCTATGCTGGGGGACATTTAGTCCAGTTGGGTTACCCGTGCCAGAAAGGTAGCGTTATTAGGATCCTGACTAAGAGTTGTCAAATCTTCATGTTAATATTAAGTTTCACAACTGCTCTCCAACTGTCCTAACAAAAAAAAAAAAAAAAAAAAATCTTCATCACTTTCGATATAAGTTTTTATTGTTAAGGACCTCACCAGCTACCTTATGCCGTGTGAGAAGGGAGGCTTTGGAACCTCCTAAAACAACGCCTTTTAACGCTCACAGGTTTCGAAAGGGCTGAGATTGAAGGGATCTCAGGCGTGTGGGGTACGAGTAATGGAGATGCCTCAGGACCCCCGTAGGTATTCTCTTAGATTAATAAGCCTGACCAGCTCCCTGTGACCGTTCTTAGGTGCCTAAAGGCTCGACTGCTCTTTGGTGAGAGAGCTTTCGTGCCTCGCTGGCTGCCAGGCCAGTAAAAGATCTCGGATTAAGTCGTGGACATTTAGTTTTACTATTTGCTTTAAGTTTGGCCGCGGATGGAGGATTAGTAGGGATTAGTAGGACGACGGTTACACTTCAAGCACCCCTGTTGAAAAATCAGAGTCCCATTTACTTAGGACTCTTGTGCTGCTCAGTTGGGAGCTGCGGCACGATTGGGGCCGTCCGGCCCAGGGGAGACCTTAGGGTTGGTGTGCTTGGCTCATAAGGTTTCTGTTGGCCGAACGACCGAAAACCTTCTAGAAGTAGGCGGATGAGACTTATGCGAGACCAAATCACCTTACCCTTTCTTTTGTATTATTGGTCCTAAATTGAATTGAATTAGAGCGAGATGACTGGTCCATCAGCAAGAAAATTTACATGTACGACATGCAAGGTGTACCGCTGGTGTGAGGACTTCAGCGGGAGGAGTGCGAGCGACCTAGACTCCTCGAGTGTTTGCGACTTTTGCAAACTCGAGGAGAGGTTGATGAAGCACATCTCACTGCTCACGAAGGAGAACAACTCCCTAAAGGAGGAAGTTCTCCGGATGGACTCACAGAGGTGTGACTGCCATGTGAGAGACAAGGCAGTCCAAGGAGCTTCTTCACCTGAGAGCTCCACCACGGCGGTAAAGACCAAGAAGAAGAAGAACAAAAAGAAGAAGAACAAGAAGAACAACAACAACAAGAAGAACAACAACAATGAAGAAGGAAAAGAGACTGCAGAAGGAAAAGAGACTGCAGAAAAGTGTGATGGAAAAGAGGAGGAGAATATGGAGAAGGGAGAAAAACCCAAGACAGTTGAGGAGGGATTAGAGGAAAGTGAGGAATCAAATAAGAAGGAAAAGAAAATGAAGAAGGTAAAGAAGACGAAGAAGAAGCAACCTGGAGGAAGTGACGAGCCCGGCAGGAATTCAAAACACTCTCGGGTTCCTCACAAGGCATCTCGTGCTCCTACCAAGGAGAGGCCTGTGGATATACACATTGTAGGTGATTCCCAGGCACGAGGGCTGCAACCCCTAATGGCAGATCGCCTTCACACTTCTGTGAAGGTGAATTGTTTGCCAGGTTATGGCAATGCTGACCTCCGAAAGGAAGCTGAGAGGATCCAAACGTCCAGATCTGCTGTCATTGCACTCATGGTGAGTGGTAATGACATCTACCTGAGAAATGGTAGAGTAGGCATGACCGAAGGAGTCCTCTCGGATGTGATCGGTGCAGTAGATGACTGTGGGTTAAAAACCCGCAGAAGGGTAGTTGTTGGCATGCTCCCAAGGAGAGGCCCTTTAGGGACTGCTCTGTCAAAGAACATTGCAGTAAATCAGCGCCTGGCTGATTTGTGTACTGCCGAGGGGGTGTTCTTTGTGGACCCCTACACCTCACTCTTTGGTAGAGACGACCTCTACCAGAGGGATGGCACACATCTCTCACTAAAGGGGAAAGAAGTGCTTTCCAAATTAATGGAAGACGCCGTCCGACGATGTCTCAGGAGCACTCGACCGAGCGTGGAGGAGAGCCCTCGTCGCTATGCTAGAGTGACCCCAGAGAAGACATTCGCTGAGATCCTGAAGAAGGATATCCCCAGCACTACCAAGACAATGTCCAAACCGGGAAACGGAGGAGTCTAGGGAGCCCTGCAGTTGGGGGTTCCCTGAAGGTTCTATTGTTCAACGCCAGGTCCATCCGAAACAAGTTTTTGGAACTGCGGGCCCTCGTTGCGACAGAGGAACCCGAGATGGTGGCCATAACGGAGTCATGGTTGAGAACCTCAGACAGAGATCTTGAAGGGGAATTCGTGATTCCAGGCTACCAACTCTTCCACAAAGATAGAGAGGACAGAGGGGGTGGTGGTGTGCTGTTGTATGTAAAGAACTCCATCAAATCGATGACCTGCAACATCACATCGAACCACGAGCTCCTTGGAGTTGACCTAGAAATAGGCACTGCAAAATACAGAACCCTGCTGCTTTATAGACCCCCTGGACAACTCAATGAGATGGACAGGGACCTATACCAGTTGCTGGGTGAAATAGTGGACGGCAGGGTGTGCATCCTTATGGGGGACTTCAACACACATGTTGACTGGGAAACCAGAGAGCCCTCTGCCGAGAACACACCACTCTTGGAGTTTGTAAATGATGAATTTCTCACTCAATGGGTAAGGGAGCCAACAAGAGGTGCTAACATACTCGACTTGGTCCTCACCTCCGAGGATGACATCATTCAAGACCTCTCTGTAAACGAAGAAATAGGTGGAAGCGACCACAAGCTTATAAGATTTTCAGTTAAGGTCCCTAATATGGAGTCTGTGACCCCGGTGCATAGAAAATTAGACATGGGGAGAGCGAACTTTGCAGGTCTTCGTGAAAGCGTTGCTGAAATAGAACTAGAAGAGGGAGAGAGTGCTGATGATCTGTGGAGGTCATTCTTGTCTTCCTTCATGGAACTTCAGTCGCGCTTTATTCCTCTGAAGGGAACAGGTCAGAAGTTCATTCAACCTAAGTGGTTTAATCGGGAAATCCGTAACCTACTAAGGGAGAGGAGAACTGCGTATCGTCGAGCGAAGACATCTGGGGACTTTGACGATCATAGAAGACTGAATCGAAACGTGAAGTCCAAAATAAGGGCGGCTAAGCGTGCTGAGGAGGTCCGTGTGGCTAGACTCTGCAAAGAGAACCCCAAGGAGTTTTTCAGTTATGTGAATGGCCGTAAACCAATCCGACGCAGGATCGGTCCCTTGGTGAATGAGGATGGAGCATTGATGCACTCTGATGCAGAAAATGCTAACCTCTTAAATGAGTACTTCTCTTCAGTGTTCTCTGAGGAGAGTGGTCCCATTCCCGAACCTTTGGACTCCTTCAGTGAGAAGTTGGAGTCAATGGTCTTCACCCAAGAAGAAATCGAGAGAAAAATAATCGAATTAAAAGCAAACAAGTCCCCCGGTCCGGATGGGTTCTTACCTAGAGTGTTGAAAGAAGTGCATGGTGAAGTATCACGGCACCTGTGCATGGTCTTCAACAGGGTAATCCAGACTGGATGCGTTCCTAGAGACTGGCGTGAGGCAGAGGTGACTCCTATCTTCAAGAAGGGAGATGCTAGCCAACCGTCAAACTACAGACCCATCAGTTTAACCTCGATAGTCTGTAAACTCATGGAGAGCATCATGGTGGAAAAAATAACAGCACACTTAGAATCAAATTTGCTACTGAGGGGTTCCCAGCATGGGTTCCGGCAGCACCGGTCATGCCTCACAAATCTGGTGGAATTCTTCCATTTTGTTTTCAGTGAGAATGATCGGGATAAAGCGGTCGATGTTGTCTACTTAGACTTTCAGAAAGCCTTTGATAAGGTACCCCACCGCCGTCTCCTTCGGAAAGTGCGTGCACTGGGCATAGACGGAAATGTGGCAAATTGGATAGAGAACTGGCTAAGTGACAGACGGCAGCGGGTGGTAGTGAATGGACAGGCTTCAGAGTGGGTGCCCGTTACTAGCGGTGTTCCCCAAGGTTCTGTTCTGGGACCACTACTGTTTATCATCTATGTTAATGACGTGGATGGTGACATGGTTGCCAAGATTTCCAAATTCGCCGATGATACTAAGCTTGGTATGAATGTCGCGAAAGAAGGAAATACTACCCGCTTACAAGAAGATCTTAGGAAGATCGGGGAGTGGTCTGACACGTGGCAAATGCCATTTAACGTGAACAAATGCAAAGTTATGCATATAGGCCACAGAAACCCCCGAACAGAGTATAACCTTAAGGGCAATGCTCTCGTAAGCACTGATACTGAGAAAGACTTGGGTGTAACTATCACCAGTGACCTCAAGTTCTCAAAGCAGTGTATTGAGGCTGAGAAGAAAGCCCAAAGGATGTTAGGGTACATAAAGCGACAGTTTGGATACCGGAACAAGGAGATAGTACTTTGTCTGTACAATTCCCTTGTCCGACCGCACCTGGAGTATGCAGTCCAGTTTTGGAGTCCTTCTTACCGAAAGGATATCGCTAGATTGGAACGAGTGCAAGCCAGGGCAACCAAACTTATACCCTCTCTTAGACACAAGAGCTATAAAGAGCGGTTGGTAGAACTCGATCTGTTCTCTTTGGAAACCCGGAGACTGCGTGGTCAGCTTATCGAAGTGTTTAAAATACTACGAGGCTTTGACAATGTAGACTACAGGGACATTTTCCAACTCAGTGAGGGCACAACCAGGAATCATGGCTACAAACTTGAACTGAAGCGATACAACCGTGATCTGTGTGGTAAGTTCTTTACATACAGCATCTGCGGTACTTGGAACGCGCTTCCTGCTGATGTAGTCAACAGCAACTCTGTGGATCAGTTCAAGTCCAGATTAGACAAAGCCTTAAACCACCGTCTAGGTGTTTAAGCCGTTGGTGCGAGTGTTCCTTGATGGTTTCACATGACACATTCGAGGACGGTCGCCTACTTGCGCAACTAAACCCACAGGTACCCTCTTTGTATGGATCGTAAGGTCCCCTAGGGTACTTCTTTTCCTTGTAACTCCTTGTAACTCTCTCTCTCTCTCTCTCTCTCTCTCTCATCTTCCTTTTCTTTCTTCCAGTTTTCATTGTCACATTCTTCGTTTTATTTGTTTGTGGTTCTTTGTAACTCCCTCCTTTGTTAGCCATCATACAGCTTCCCACACTTGTACTCCTTTCCCTTGCCCTGTCCTCCCCTTCCCTCCCTTCTCTCCTCTCACCTCTCCTTATCACCCCTTCCCTCCCTTCTCTCCTCTCACCTCTCCTTATCACCCCTATTCCCCTTAGTGCAGTTCCCCAGACTTTACGGTGCTTAAGTCGCTCTCCTCTTCACGGACGATTATTAAACACAAGCCGATCATTACCAAAACTGCTAAATCCTTTGGCTTATCCGTTTGTGTAACCCCGCCGAGGAACACGTCAGTCACTGAGAATTTAGAGTTATATGGTATCCGTCCTCGGAGATTAGCACCACCTAATCTACTCTCTTTCTCGTGACAGGTTATTCTTGTGAGCCAATTTTTAGAACACAGGGTCCAGTCGTTCAGCCTTGCATAGACGAACAGTTTGCAGTAGTCCAAGAGAATAAATATTTATGTGCGGGATAGGAAGTTCGTTTATAATTATCCATATATCTATTTATTCCTCAGAACACTTTGCACCTAAAATTATGGTTATGATGTGAATATGTTACGCATTTGACGACGTAATTTCTTGTGTACTTACTGGAAGCTACTCATTGATCCACACTGCCATAAAAATCACATACATTGTAGTGACTGTAGAAGAATATTTTTGAGAATGCAATACTGTAAATAACTTACGATATACCAACAAGAGATTATTACCCTTTTGTTAAATTGGAAAGAATAAAGTATATGCCAAAAAGATACACTAAAATAAAATCACAGAAATACACATAAAAATACATAAACCCGGAAAGTATATGCCAAAAAGATACACAAAAACAAAAGCACAGAAATACACATAAAAGTACATATACTCGGAAATTTATAAGTGTGAGAGGCCAATAGATTATCAAGTAACCTCACCGTGACCAGGGTCGTGACGAGGTGGTAACGGCTGGGGATTCCTGTTCTCAAGGTATCAGGTTAGTTTGATATGCTAATGAGGTTACTGGGTGTTCACAATGTTGTCCTTTATTACTGTGTGCAGCCACAAACCTCATCAGTATAATTATATCAAATGAAATGGAATGAAACCCGAGATATCACATATTTTCCTAATCAATAATGGGACAGTCTCATCGGCAAACTGAAGGTCACAGATCCCTCTTAATCATAACACGAAACAGATCCCATATTAGCATTTTTGAGGTTGTATATTTCGTGTCATTGTTCGAGGGAATCAGCAACCCTAAAATTAACCAACAAGAATTTACTCCGCTAAACCTGGCATCTGTTATACCCTGTTCTTATTGTCGAAGTTGAGAATGCTAGAAAGTTGAGAGTTTTGTCATGCCTTTATAATTGATATTAGAATATTATTGTGTTGCCTTCTTGGGATGTTTTAGAAGGTGACAATGATACTGGGCAAGTGGTAAGGGGGGGAGGAGAGTAGTGGTAAGGGGGGGAGGAGAGTAGTGGACATGGGCGTGGGGGTTTCAGGGGGTAGGATAGGAAAGTGGAGCCACGCTATACAGCCATAAACAAAAATTCTAGTTTACCTTCCTATAGTCATACATTAATGTGTACACCAGCAGGAACATTTGAGTAAGACCAAGTTTGATGTTGTTTTCATAAATGTAAATATATATAGAATAGTTCTACACGTCACTGCTTGCAAACCTCAGTATCACCCCAGTGTAAAGAAGGGGTCGAGTGAGTGAGGCCGTTTGCTTGTGACTGTACTTACCTCACGTTCTGCGGCTCAACTGTGGAATAAACTGCCCTCCTTTGTCTTTCCAGATGCCTTCAACCTCCCTACCTCCATGAAGCGAAGCCACAGTCCAGGTATTGTAGTACAGTTGATCTTGGTTGATATTTTCTGTAGTCTTTAGTGCAATATTTTTCCCATTATACTTTTGTCACATACACCTATGGCAAGAAGTAAGTGAATGTATGTTAATAAAAAAGGTAAAAGAAAACATAGGAGAGAGAGAGAGAGAGAGAGAGAGAGAGAGAGAGAGAGAGAGAGAGAGAGAGAGAGAGAGAGAGAATAGATAACACAAACACAGAGAAGTAGAAACAAAAGAGAGAGAGAGAATAGATAACACAAACAGAGAGAGAGAGAGAGAGAGAGAGAGAGAGAGAGAGAGAGAGAGAGAGATTAGTGTGTTGATAGCTCGTTGCAGTATAATAAGGATATACAGTGCAATACTTTATGGATACCACTATTTCCACCTTGATGCATATAATGGTTTGAGAAATGATAAGGGTAGACTAATAACACAATCTTTTAATGGTTAGTATTACCTTAGTCATTACCTTTATTCATTTTTTATTTATTTGTTATTTATTTTATTATTATTATTATTATTATATTTTTTATTTTCATTTATATTATTATTATTATTATTATTATTATTATTATTATATTTTTTATTTTCATTTATATTATTATTATTATTATTATTATTATTATTATTATTATTATTATTTTTATTTTTATTATTATTATTATTATTATTATTATTATTATTATTATTATTTATTATTATAATTATTATTATTATTAATATTATTATTATTATTATTATTATTATTATTATTATTATTATTATTATTATTATTATTATTATTATTATTATTATTATTATTATTATTATTTGAGAATGAAACATGGCATCGATATTTTCCTTGGTCTTATCCTGTCCCAACACACCATTTTTTCCCTACCCACAGTATAGTCCCCAACACAACCAACCCAGACAGTCAGCATAGCCAATCTTCTCTTTCTGTGATTTGTGGACCCAGGGAGTATCATCTACTAGTGTCGAATCGCTTACTGGAGGAACAAAAAACTGAGTTGTGGGAAATCGCAAGTAGATATCATTCTGCTTCACACTTTACGGGGAAGATTTACAACGCTGATTATTTATCCCACGTTGCTTGTTAGCTGGTGTATGTACAGTCACAGACATAAGGTTTGATACGTACAGAGGTGACCCAAACAGGTATCTAACCATTGTTTTCATGTACTCTTTAGAATTATATGATTTCTTTGATTAGTGTGTGACTGTTTACTGGATATTACAAACAGCTTCGTAACTTATTAACAGGAGTAGTAAACAGTACAGCTCCCTACTAGATGAAAGCTGTCCAATGTTCTCAAAGTATGTATACAGCTCTCTACTAGATGAAAGCTGTCCAATGTTCTCTAAGTATTTATACAGCTCTCTACTCGATGAAAGCTGTCCAATGTTCTTTAAGTATACAGCTCCCTACTAACTAGATGAAAGCTGTCCAATGTTTTTTAAGTATGTATACAGCTCTCTACTAGATGAAAGCTGTCCAATGTTCTCTAAGTCATCCTTATGTCTGGAAATTGTTGTCCGGTGCTGTAGCCATGAAGTGGACGCCGCCGCTGGCTGTTCTGACCTCCCCTCTGACAAATGCCTTATAAATAACACCTCTTGGTTCTTTTCATCAGAGACACGGCGGTTGTGGCTTCACGTAGCTGCCACCTGGTTCTTGCATACATCTCGTAATATCCTGTCCCTGTAATTTACGAGTGTGTAATGAGTAGGTATCACTTGCGGCTCACTTCTTGCCCCGCCCACACGCCCGCAGTTAGAGCTGGGCGTGATCTCGTTATGGCTGTAGGACGGAGGTAGGGGGAGGGGGTTAGGGGAAGGATAAGGGTGAGAATAGAATGAAAGGAAGGAAGGAAGGATAGATAGTGCTGGGCTGGGGAACAAGAGGAATATAAAAGAAAGGATGGAAGTCACTTGTATCTCTAGTTTTCTTCCTTCGTCTTCCCTTCCCGTAAACAACGTAGGGAGAGGTAGCGTCCTCTTGTAACCTAAGAATGAACTACGGTACATAACCTGTTTCGCCAAGCTAGGTCGGATTTCATTTACAATTTTTCTTTAGTGTGCCTGAGCTTCTTAGATCAAATTCTTAGTCATTCGTACTGGGTATTTTAATTAAGCATCTAAGAAAACATTGCAATTGGGTAAGGTGAATCGATGGTATTGGGTTTGTGACGTTCGTATTCATTGTTGGGTCCTTTCATCGGGTTCACTGTAGAAAGAAGGACATGCTAACGGGATTTTATACTTCTGGGCTTGTGGACAGTAAGTTTTGAGGTTTGACTAAAAACACGATTCTTGGCCCCGCACATATCCTGTTTGATTTTTTTTCCCCTGTAGTTCCTCAAGTCTTCCTGTCTTTTCTTTTGTCAGCGTGCTTGAATGTCTGTGTATCTTTTTTTTTTGTTTTACCTTCCTTACTGTATCTCTTTCCTTGACTGTCTTCCTTCCTTACTGCTGTCTTTCTTGTACTCGTTTCTGTTTGCCTGCCTTCCGGATTACCTTTCGTTCTCCCTTTTTTCCTTCCTGTTTACTTTCCTGACTGTGTTTCATTTTCCTTATTTCCTGACTTCCCTTCCCATTTGCCATCTCTTCATCCTGTTTGCCTGCCTTCCTAACTGCCTTTCGTTCTCCCATCCTACCTGTCAGTCTGCCTCCTTCCTCACCTGTCAATCTGCCTCCTTCCTCACCTGTCAGTCTGCCTCCTTCCTCACCTGTCAGTCTGCCTCCTTCCTCACCTGTCAGTCTGCATCCTCCTCACCTGTCAATCTGCCTCCTTCCTCACCTGTCAATCTGCCTCCTTCCTCACCTGTCAGTCTGCATCCTTCCTCACCTGTCAGTCTGCCTCCTTCCTCACCTGTCAGTCTGCATCCTTCCTCACCTGTCAATCTGCCTCCTTCCCTCACCTGTCAGTCTGCCTCCTTCCTCACCTGTCAGTCTGCCTCCTTCCTCACCTGTCAGTCTGCCTCCTTCCTCACCTGTCAGTCTGCCTCCTTCCTCACCTGTCAGTCTGCCTCCTTCCTCACCTGTCAATCTGCCTCTTTCCTCACCTGTCAGTCTGCCTCCTTCCTCAACTGTCAGTCTGCCTCTTTCCTCACCTGTCAGTCTGCCTCCTTCCTCAACTGTCAGTCTGCCTCTTTCCTCACCTGTCAATCTGCTCCTCTCGCTGTTTTTGTTTTTCCGTTACTTCTTTTTTCCTCATTTTCCTGCCTTCTTTCCTACCACCTGCCTCCACCCTATCACCTGCCCTCCACCCTATCACCCTGCCCTCCACCCTACCACCCTGCCCTCCACCCTACCACCGTGCCCTCCACCCTACCACCGTGCCCTCCACCTTACCACCGTGCCCTCCACCCTACCACCCTGCCCTCCACCCTACCACCCTGCCCTCCACCCTACCACCCTGCCCTCCACCCTACCACCCTGCCCTCCACCCTACCACCCTGCCCTCCACCATACCACCCTGCCCTCCACCCTGCCTGCCGACCTACCATCCTGCCCTCCACCCTACCACCCTGCCCTCCACCCTACCACCCTGCCATCCACCCTACCACCCTACCCTCCACCCTACCACCCTATCATCCACCCTGCCACCCTATCCTCCACCCTGCCATCCACCCTACCACCCTGCCATCCACCATACCACCCTGCCCTCCACCCTGCCCTTCACCCTACCCTTCACCCTACCCTCCACCCTACCACCCTGCTTGCCTGCTCGACCTTAAATATTATCACGCTGGACCCATTCGTCACGGACCGTGAGGTGACCCTCTGTCCTCCCAGCCCTGCCTCACTCACTGCCTGCCTCCCTCACTCTCTCCTCCCTCCCTCACTCTCTCCCTGCCTCCCTGTTACACTCCCTCTCTCTCTGTTTCACTCCCTCTCTCTCTGTTTCACTCCCTCCCTCCCTGCCTCACTCACTCCCTTCCTCCCTCACTCCCTCTCTCCCTCACTCACTCTCTCCCTGCCTCCCTCACTCTCTCCCTGCCTCCCTCACTCTCTCCCTCCCTCACTCACTCTCTCCCTCCCTCACTCACTCTCTCCCTCCCTCACTCACTCACTCCCTTCCTCCCTCACTCTCTCCCTCCCTCACTCACTCTCTCCCTCTCCCTCACTCACTCTCTCCCTCTCCCTCACTCACTCTCTCCCTCTCCCTCACTCACTCTCTCCCTCTCCCTCACTCACTCTCTCCCTCCCTTCCTCCCTCACTCACTCTCTCCCTCCCTCACTCACTCACTCCCTGCCTCCCTCACTCTCTCCCTCCCCTCACTCACTCTCTTCCTCCCTCACTCACTCTCTCTCTCTCCCTGCCTCACTCTCTCCCTCACTCCCTCACTCACTCTCTCCCTCACTCCTGCCTCACTCACTCTCTCCCTTCCTCCCTCACTTTCTCTCTCCCTCCCTCACTCACTCTCTGCCTCCCTCACTCACTCTCTCCTCCCTCACTCCCTTCCTCCCTCTCTCACTCTCTTCCCTGCCTCCCTCACTCTCTCCCTCCCTCCCTGTTACACTCCCTCCCTCCCTGTTACACTCCCTCCCTCTCTGTTTCACTCCCTCCCTCTCTGTTTCACTCCCTCCCTCTCTGTTTCACTCCCTCCCTCTCTGTTTCACTCCCTCCCTCTCTGTTTCACTCCCTCCCTCTCTGTTTCACTCCCTCCCTCTCTGTTTCACTCCCTCCCTCCCTGTTTCACTCCCTCCCTCCCTGTTACACTCCCTCCCTCTCTGTTTCACTCCCTCCCTCCCTGTTACACTCATTCCCTCGGTCACTTCATTTTCGCTTCAAATATTCCCCCTCTCCCTCCCTCCCTCTCCCTCACTCACTCACTCACTCACTCACTCACTCACTCCCTGCATGCCTAACTGACTCCCTCCCTCCCTGCCTCACTCCCTTCCCGCCTCTCTCATTGACTTCTCCCTCACTCACTCCCACACTCCCTCCTCCCTCACGCACTCCCTCCCTCCTCCCTCAGGCCTCACGCACTCCCTCCCTCCCTCACGCACTCCCTCCCTCCCTCCTCCTCACGCACTCCCTCCCTCCTCCCTCCGGCCTCACGCATTCCCTCCCTCCTCCCTCACGCACTCTCTCCATTTCTCCTTACCTCAATTCCTTCCTCCTTCACTCCCTACCTCGCTACTCTCACTGCCTCACCCACCACCTTACCTTCTCATACATACAGTACATACATACATACTCTTCAATTTTTGTATTTTCTCAGAACCTGTATCACTCTTCTCTACATACAGTATATATAATTATAAACCTACCTCATCCTCTCTCTGTATTCTGTTATCATTACCCTTACCTCACTCATCACCCTACCTGTCATTTTACTTTGATTGTCACACTATACCTTATCTACTTACCTTTCCTTACCTCACCTATCACCCTACCTGTCATTCTTCTCTGATTGTCACACTATATATACCTTATCTACCTACCTTTCCTTACCTCACCTATCACCCTACATGTTATTTTACTCTAATTATCACACTTTACCTTATCTACCTACCTTTCCTTACCTCACTCATCACTCTACATGTTATTTTACTTTGATTCTCACACTATCTACTTACCTTTCCTTACCTCACCTATCACTCTACCTACCATTCTACTTTGATTGTCACAGTATACCTTATCTACCTACCTTTCCTTACCTCACCTATCACCCTACCTACCATTCTACTTTGATTGTCACACTATACCTACTCTATCTACCTTTCCTTACCTCACTCATCACCCTACCTACCATTCTACTCTGCTTGTCACACTATCTACTTACCTTTCCTTACCTCACCTATCACCCTACCTGTCATTCTACTCTGCTTGTCACACTATCTACTTACCTTTCCTTACTCACCTATCACCCTACCTACTATTCTACTTTGATTATCACACTATACCTTATCTACCTACCTTTCCTTACCTCACCTATCACCCTACCTGTTATTCTACTCTGATTGTCACACTATACCTTAACTACCTACCTTTCCTTACCTCACTCATCACCCTACCTACCATTCTACTTTGATTGTCACACTATACCTACTCTATCTACCTTTCCTTACCTCACCTATCACCCTACCTGTCATTCCATCTTGTTTGTCACACTATATATTATCTACTCACTTTCTGTATTGTCTTCTTGTCATTTCCCCCTTTGAACTCAGATTATTCCTTTCCCAGCCTCCTACTACTTTGTCACACTAAATTATCATACTTCTTACCTGTCTGTCACACTGCTTTGCCTATCTGCCTGCCTGCCTGCCTGCCTGTCTGCCTGCCTGCCTGCCTTCCTTCCTTCCTTTCTTCCTTCCTTCCTTCCTTCCTTCCTTCCTTCCTTCCTGTCTTCCTGCCTTCCTTCCTTCCTTCCTTCCTTCCTTCCTTCCTTCCTGCCTGCCTGCCTGCCTGCCTTCCTTCCTTCCTTCCTGCCTTCCTTCCTTCCTTCCTTCCTTCCTTCCTTCCTTCCTTCCTTCCTTCCTGCCTGCCTGCCTGCCTGCCTTCCTTCCTTCCTTCCTTCCTTCCTTCCTTCCTTCCTTCCTTCCTTCCTGTCTGCCTTCCTTCCTTCCTTCCTGTCTGCCTTCCTTCCTTCCTTCCTTCCTTCCTTCCTCCCTCCCTCCCTCCCTCCCTTCCTTCCTTCCTTCCTTCCTTCCTTCCTTCCTTCCTTCCTGCCTACTCGTTTGTCATTTCACTCGTTGCCTCAGCTTCCATTCGCTTCCCAGGCTGGCTGTTGGTCCTACCTGTGTACGAGCCTCACCTGACTGCTTATAACCTTCTTACATCCATGTCCGCTTTCCTGCCCAACCCACCCACCGTCCCTCATGCTATTGATCCCGTCTCTTGTATGCTTCATGTGTCTTGAGCAATTAGCCTTTTCTGCACTCACTCCCCTCCCTTCCCCATTCTCTCTCTCTCTCTCTCTCTCTCTCTCTCTCTCTCTCTCTCTCTCTCTCTCTCTCTCTCTCTCTCTCTCTCTATCTATCTATCTATCTATCTATCTATCTATCTATCTCTCTCTCTCTCTCTCTCTCTCTCTCTCTCTCTCTCTCTCTCTCTCTCTCTCTCTCTCTCTCTCTCTCTCTCTCTCTCCTCTCTCTCTCCTCTCTCTCTCTCCTCTCCAGCCTACTATACTTTCTCTAACCCGTGTACATTTGTTAGCAATAGCGTCATCAAGCAGCTTTGTAAGAACAAGTAGGTCTGTTGCCTTTTGTTTTTTTCTAGATTGAAGAAGGTGAGAAACTGAAGGATAAATAACAGTTTCATAAAAAGTGAGAGAGATCCCAAAACAGGTCAAATTTCGTTCGATATGCCTTAACACGTTGAGTTTGAAGGAGCCTAAGGTGGTATTATTTATTAAACTACTTCTTCGAGGAAAAGTTCTCTTCGTCGGTCAGTTCCTATTATATTGTATTAGGAATTGAGCAACGAAGAGTTTCCCCAAAGCAGCATAATAATACCACCCTAAGCTATAGTAAGGGGAAAAGATGGATGAGGTATAGTGTGTCCCAGAGTTGACCAGTTGTGTATATGAAAGACTGAGATTACCGGTTAACTTTTGCATTAGGGAGTTGGACAGAAATGTGTTGAGGTCGAGTGGCTTGTCGAGTGTTGCATGCATTGACAGAGTTCAGAAGAGCAATATCCAGTGTAATAGCCACAGAAGAGAGTGAGTGATGAAACTTTGCAGCAAAGAGAGAGAGGTAGGAGTGAATCACTAAGAGAGCAGGAAATCAGAGTTGATAAAACGAAAGGTCTTTGTAGTTCTTTGTATTCCTTTCCCACTCCACATCTTTTCCTCCTCCTATCTTCTTTCTTCACCAACCCTCTCCCTTTCCCCTCCTCTTATCCCTGCCACTCCCCCAACAGTACCACCCTGATGCTTGAAGATTCAGTGACTATGTACAGGAATTGGAGGGCACCGAATCCTTCAAATATTGCCACGAAACACCAACCACATTGAAGGAGTTCTTTTCGTGGCATTGTCTGGAGGAATCAGTATTCTTCACCAGTTCTCATACACGATCACTGGATCCTTAAGGGACCCTGTGATGTAGTCAGAAAATTGGAGGTTCGTGAGTCCTTCAAATATTGCCACGAAACACCACCTATATGGAAGGAGTTTGTTTCGTGGCATGGTCAGGAGGAATCAGAAGCCTCCAATTTTCATACACGATCACAGGGTCCTTAAGAACTCAGCAGAGCACAAGGATTCTTACGCAACTTGAATGTTTTCTGCTGACGCACAGAAGGACACACGTGTATATATACCTACATACCACTCACATACATATTAACATGCATTCGGACACATACGTACACACATGCATACACAATAACAAATGCAGTCACACATAAATAAACAGGTACCCGGATATACTGTACACACACACACACACACACACACACACACACACACACACACACACACACACACACACACACACACACACACACGATATTTTCATTACAAAGACTGTTGTGGGAAATCCTTGTTAGTGGACGTATATATGCTTGTTAATATATTCTTTCATTTTTCCCTTTTAATATCTTTTACTAGTACAGATCGTGTATAATATGTTGATGGGCAGGAGTTGACTTATCTTTCTTTTTCATACATGACAAGTTCTATGCAATACTATCGTCTCTCCTCCTTCCTTTTAGTTATGCATAACATTGCACATCTTTTTAACATGTTGGAAAATATAAGGTTATATGTATGAACTTTTCAAAAAAAATGTCAGTGCAATAAATTACATTGTGACAGAACAGTATGTTATCCTATATATATATCTGTAAGTCAAAGCTATAAGTGGGTGAAATTAAGAGCTATTAATTCCTCCAACTAATGCTACTGAGGCACTAATCTATTTCCTGGCATAGTTTGGAGGAATCAGTAACCCTCCTTATGGTACATGAAGGATTACCCATGCCCTGACCTCCCTCGACCTGAACTAAACTGAACTGACACGATCTAAATTTACAAACCAATATACGGTAATGTAAATAAGTATATGAGATCGATCCCTCCACCCCACATCTACCATCACAAAGTTCTGGGTCTCTCAGTAACAGGTTTTGGTGTTTGACGTGTGGATAGGACTGACGGAGTGTGTCTACGAGGGCGCCAGTAAATAACCCGAGTCTATGAGAGTTACATCTATTCTACTCCTCAGCAGAACAGGTTTCCCCTCATAGAAATGTTGTGATCATATTAGGACCTTTGGTTTAAAAAAAAAAAAAAAAAATGAAAGGAAAAAAATACGTAAATGCCCCTGACGAATGAGGAATAACCGAAATATCAAGTTGGGATTACATGTAGGAGAGACTAACCAAAAAAAAAAAGTGTATATAAGGAAAAACATTATGAAGTCAGACAAAGAAAAAGTGTAAAAAGAGAACATGAAAACCGATGACGAAAGAGGGTCACAGCAAAGTGGTGTGGAGGAGGAAAGACAAAGAAAAAAATATGCATTACAGGGAAGAACTTGCGTCATTTATTGCTCGATCTGCATGCACAGTAATTTCGCAAACTATGAAACCAGAGAAAATAATGTATAGTAAACTTCAGCATCACGAAGATATGATGCAAAATTTTCGATATTCAACACACACGCACACACACACAACGCACACACACACACACACACAGACACACACACACACACACACACACACACACACACACACACACACACACACACAACACACACACACACACAACACACACACACAACACACACACACACAATCACACACAACGCACACACACAATCACAACACACACACACACACACACACACACACACACACACACACACACACACAATCACAATCACAACACACACACACACACACACACACACACACAACACACACACACACACACACACACACACACACACACACACACACACAATCACAACACACACACAATCACACACACACACACACACGATATTAAGTGTCTGCTGGAAGGTTGAACTAAAAAAGAAAAATATAGATGCACAAACGAACGAATGCACGAACGAGGAAGAGGGCAGGGAAGCGTGCATATGGGTGGGGTGGGATGGGCAGAGGAGTGGGTGGGTGGGTGGGTGGGATGGATAGAAGAGTGGGTGGGTGGGGTGGGTAAAGGAGTGGGTGGGATGGGTATGCATGTGGGTTGGTCGAGTACAGCAAGGAGGGACCAACATACCCAAGTCTGTCATAGTCCAGGGAAACACACTCTGTAACCTCCTTCCTCTCCTCTCCTCTTTCCTCTCTCTCTCTCTCTCTCTCTCTCTCTCTCTCTGTTACTATAATGTGACTTGATATGAAAAAAAAAATCGACCTCATCTCTGACCAATCCATGCCCTGACCTCCCTCGACCTGAACTAAACTGAACTGACACGATCTAAATTTGCAAACCAATATACGGTAATGTAAATAAGTATATGAGATCGATCCCTCCACCCCACATCTACCATCACAAAGTTCTGGGTTACCCTAATTTATATATACCAATCCCAGGCATGTAGATAATATGTATAGTTTGTATACTCTATATTGTACACTCGTGATACTTAATAATCCCTGACCAGAGACGAACGGCAGGCACCACACACACACATACCCTGCATTCGAACTCAGCCTCTATATGTGTACTGAGTGGGGAAATGAACAATACCAGCCACACCTACTGTAGAAAAGAACATCCCCCCAGTATCAGAGAGTTTGTGCTAGTGCGGGCGGGGAATTAAAGTGGCCAGCATACGTAAGGGTTGGAATTATCAGAGGATCAAATGAATGCCGTGGGAGCTAGGGTTGTAATTGTTTTGGCTAGGGATGAGTTCCTTGCATGCATAATGTTGCATCCCAGGCGACGTGGCCCCCGGCGCTGGGACGGCCACACACACACACACATACACACACACACACACACACACACACACACATACATACTCACACACACACACACACACACACACACACACACACACACACACACACACACACACACACACACACACACACACACACACACACACACACACACACACACACACGTATATAATTTCCATTTCTATTAGATTTTTAATGTGGGTGTATACTTCTAATAATGTATGTAAAGTTGTCGTCAAGGTGTGGGTGTATAATTATGTATACGAGTAATGCAGGGCTTTGGCGGTATATCTCTACATCCAACTTACTGTTTTGGTCATGGTTTGTGAGTGATGCAGAAGCCTTTTATTGTATTGTTAATGCATAATTAGGTATATTAACATTATATCAGATGAGTACAGCCACTCATGAGTAATAATTCATACTTGTAGTGACGCATATTAGGAAACGGGAACATTGATAAATCCGTGTACAAATGTCTGAGTGCATGTCTGGATGCAAAAAAAATGGATGTTAGTTGTATATTAATGTGGAGCTGAGTTTGCATACATGTGTGAAGATGTGTGTGTTATTTAGTCCATATATGTGAAGGTATGTGTGTAGAATGATGTGATCTGTGTATAAATATTGTTCAAGCTTGTTCGCCCCAGGTCAGTTTTCTGGTCATGAAGACTTGTTTCAAACTTTTACCGTAAAAGGGAATATATATTTTGTTTTTCTCAGGAACTCTAGGTAAAAATATTCTGGATATTCTACAGTAGTATAGTATACATAAAAGTTATACATCAATACTTTCTTACGAATACACAAAGGCTGTACACTTTATAAAGCCCATTCTTTCTCCACGCCTTCCTGTTCACGTAAGCTGGTCAGATAATAACACGAAAAATCCTCTTTTCGCCGCAGTAGTCGAGGCGGAACGTTTGCAGTAAATCTTATGGGAAGTACAGCGCTGACTCGTGTTTCAGACTGTACAAAATATGGAAATTATTCCTTACTCTGTTGTTCATATCCTATAAATTTAATCAACTAAGAAATCATAAATGCTCCATCCAGAGTGGCTGTCAACAGCAAATTGTACACAACCTTATGAGATGTCATTGAGCTAAGTAAGTATTGGGTTGAAAACTTAAACTTCTAATTTCTACTTCTGAAGTAACAGAAAAAAATTTCATTATATTTTCATCGATTTTTTATTTTATTTATTTTTTTAAGAGGACTGAGCATATTATGTCGTGAAGTATATGAAGTCTTTTTAAAGCTTGGAAAATAATCTAACGGAAAGAAAATTATGTCATATCAATTGTAAATTGCTTACACTGTATGTAAATAATAAATATCTTATTCATTCAACGAAACTATGGTAATGTAATAACTTGTGTTTGTGTAGAGGATGAGATGTCTGATATAGTGAGTTGGTGTTCCTTAATGCCTGCTTGTCTTTTTTAATACTCTTCGTCCTCTTACTTCCAACACTGTGTGCAGGAGCGTATACTGTATACTGTATGTGTGCATGTATGCATCCGTGCGTGGATGTGCGTGTATGTGTGCTTGCATGCGTGTGTGTATGTGTGTGTGCGTGTGGTGCAGCAACAGCAGTGTAACAGTCACACAGACAGCAACAGCAGCATGGAGTCCACATAGAGTAGCCTGCCAGCCATGGGGCCAGCCAGCCAGTCCCAGCATCAACAATCGCGTGGTCCAGGCCGCTTGTTACTGCCCGACATCAATCATACTGGACTCCATAGTTTAGAAAATACATGTCGGTAATGATCATTGCGCCCATTGTTTTTCCTGGGTCGGGTAAGGAGGGGGCTCGGCGGGGCGACTCACCCTTGCATGCAGATCGACGTGTTTTTGCCGAGGGTCGGAATGCAGGTTGTGAGTACTGTTACAGGGGCCGAGGGAGAGATTGGACGCCGCGGTGGCTGGGCTCCCTTCGCTACTGGAACTTGTACTGGTGTGTGTGGGTCTTGTGCCTTCTGTCTGTCGCGCTCCGGCTGTTATCTGCGGTCGTTCTGTCTGTCTGCCTGTCTCACTAGCTGGCTGTGTGTTTGTATGTCTGTCTGTCTGTCTTGTGTCATCACTGGGTTTCTTCTCTTCCTGGAACATAACAGGTTTGGTTTGTCAGTCTTTCTGTCTGTCTCGCTGGCTGGCTGGCTGTGTGTGTTTGGCCAACTGCCTGTATGTCTCTCTCTGAGTGACTTGGGTTTGCCGTTTCTGGGTCTGTTTATCTGTCTGTGTTATCATAATATTTTTCTTTGCCTATCGTCACTAGCACATAAACTTTTTTATTTGTCTCTCATTCGGTGTTATAAATCCTTCTGTCCACCCCCTAACATTTAAACGTTTTTTATTTATTTCTCATTCAGTTTTTTTAATCCGTCTGTCCACCCACCATTACTGCAACAGGATTATATTGTTTTTGTCTACATGATTGTGTAGCTCCGTCTTGTAAGTTCTATCTGTGGAGTCTGTCTTCATTGTCTACAGCAGGTAATGTACCCACTTGGACTGCTGGTTTGGATCCGACAACTGACTTTCTGTTCGTCTCGCTCCATTGGTTCCTTGAGTCTCTGTCTAGAAGGATCTCATTGGTCGGGTTTGGACTCTACTTTGCCCTTGTCTTTTTCGGTTCATTGATTCTGAGGGTTTGTCTGTCTGTATGTCTGTCTCTTACTTTTAATTGGTTTGTGTCTGTATGTATATATATATTTATAGTGACTGTCTATCTGTTAGTCTGACAATTTATCTCTGTATGTCCAGTTGTATGAAGTCTGTATGGACATGTGGTTTAATGTGTGTGTGTGTGTGTGTCCATATATGTATGTATGTATGAATGAATTGTATGTCTTGGGAACTTTTGGAGAGTTCGAAATATTCGGTCTATCGGTATTCTTTCTGCCTGTCTTTGTAACAGGCCTCTGGGAGTAATCTCTTGCAGTCAACTTGGAGGGCTACTTATTCCTCTCAACTATGCCGGGAAACGGACATTACGGATACGGGGTTGTGTTTAGTACCATATTTTAGAGGAATAAGTAACCTTCCAATTTGACTTCAGAAGACTTACCCCTAAAACTACAGACACCTGCAATACCTACCTTAACCTTACCGATGTAGATATATCATAATTATGTTGGATACGGTATATTAATTAAGATACATTTAAATAGATACAGTACAGTACAGGGTATATCTTTCAGTAAGTGTCTTGGACCAGTAGGTGGGATGGAATATTGAGGCATTGGACCTTGGATAAATTTAACCATATCAAATAGTTAATTTAATCCAATTATCCATTCCATTGCTTATTAGAAGCATAGGTAGAAGTTATAGTTTGCCTGATGTCCAGTGACTGAGATTAGATTGAAAAGACACAAGATAGAAATGACCGTATATGATATTCTTAATTAATGAGTTGGGGGTAGAAGTGAGGTATGTATTAGACACCGAGTACCGAATGTGGAAAGCATGTGGGATGAGTGAGATGCGATAGGTATGAGAGAGAGGTGTGAGTACAAGGATAATTACCCACCGTCACATTATTATCTCCAAGCTACCCCTTTCTTTTATCACCCCTTCAGTCAGATCACAAGTATGAGTACCAGGGAACATGAAAGATCCCCTCCCCCTGGCCCCCCATTCTTCCACACTCCCCCCCCAGGCCCCCCATTCTTCCACACTCCCCCCCCCCAGGCCCCCCATTCTTCCACACTCCCCCCCGGCCCCCCATTCTTCCACACTCCCCCCCGGCCCCCCATTCTTCCACACTCCCCCCCGGCCCCCCATTCTTCCACACTCCCCCCCCGGCCCCCCATTCTTCCACACTCCCCCCCCCCCGGCCCCCCATTCTTCCACACTCCCCCCCCGGCCCCCCATTCTTCCACACTCCCCCCCAGGCCCCCCATTCTTCCACACTCCCCCCCCCAGGCCCCCCATTCTTCCACACTCCCCCCCCGGCCCCCCATTCTTCCACACTCCCCCCCCCCGGCCCCCCATTCTTCCACACTGCCCCCTCCCCCATCTCTCGTTTCCACCACCAGAGGTATATATGTGTGCCAGGGAAAATGAGAGAGAGAAACCCCCTTCCACCATGCACTCTGTCCCCACTGTCTTCCCTCATCTCATGTTACAACACCACTTGTCTTGTCTGCTCTCTTGTTTACCACCAAATGATGGCACTAGTGGTAGCCTGTGTTCCTGCCAAGTCATCGTGCTTGCTCTAGGCGCTGTTGCTTCATCCTTGTGCGTCCTGATGCTGCTTGCCCTTCCTTGGTGTGTAAGTTGCTTCTCCTCTCCGTTATTCCGTTGCTTTGTACTGTTGATCCTTTTTTTTCTGTTTACTCCAGGTTTATTTGACTTTCTACTGTTGTTGTCACCTACCCCTTGTATCCCTACTCTTGTATCCTGCTGTAATTCTTAAGTACTGATTATTTTGTCGTTTCCTCGTCCCCTTTTCCTATTCTATAATGTTTTGTCTTCCTCTCTGGTCTCCTATTGTTGCTCATGTACTGTTGTGTCCTTTTCCACCCTTAGCCCCCTTCTGCTGTTTCCTCCCCTCCTTGACCCCAATTTGTATTCCTTTTCGCTGTTTTCTATCTCCCTGTTGCTTCATTCTATTATATCACATTTTTATGTTGTTGTTTCTTGTTTGGTACCGTTACCTTCTCCAGTCTCCAGTTCGATGCTAACCCCTTCCCCGGTTTTCAGTCCGTCTTATCTCTTTCCTCCCGTCAATTTTGCTGCTCATTCTTTACACAAGTGATCATTCTCACATGTACTGCATATTTTCCACCTGCCTATTCATCCCCTATTTCGTTTTACTCGTATATCATATTATCCAATCTCTTTTCGCCTCCCCTGTCCTCATCCCTTCTCTTTTACACACACACATGTTCCCCGTCATTTTGCACCCATTTATATATTTAGTTTCATCACGACACCCATCCCCCATTTCCAATCCTCCTTTCCCCTTCATCCTCTCTCTGTCCATATTACCTACAGATGTTCCCCTTCCCCTAATATGTTCCCCTTTCCCTAATATGTTCCCCTTCCCCTAATATGTTCCCCTTCCCCTAATATGTTCCCCTTCTCCTAATATGTTCCCCTTCCCCTAATATGTTCCCCTTCCCCTAATATGTTCCCCTTCCCCTAATGTGTTCATCTAGTTTCCACAGTCCCCTAACCAACCCGTCCCATGCATCTCTCATCCTTCCCTAAACCCATCCTTTACCCATCCCTCACATCCACCACCATTACCACCGCTCCCATCGTCTCTGCTTGGCTTGTCAGCGAGGCGGCAGTAGTTTGGAGGCGGCCGCAGTCCCCAATTACCTCGTTAGATGATGGGGTCTTGCGGTAATGTGGATGGAAGCGGGCGATCATTGTGTATATGAAGAGTAATGCATTTCTCATTGTTGCGGTGGTGGTTAGAGTGTGTGTGGCGGTGGTAATGTTGGTGGTTGGCATAATTAGACCCCGTTTGCGGTTGTGGTGGTGGCGAGGGGTGATTAGCAGGACCAGAGAGAGAGAGGGAGGGAGGAAGGGAAAGGAAATGGACCAGGAGTGATTGGGGACTATACTGCATGGATAAAAGGAAGACTGGCTGAGGTATAGGTGTAGTGGGAACAGTAGTAGATTATATTCTATGTCTGCATATATGGATGTGTGTGTGTGTGTGTGTGTGTGTGTGTGTGTGTGTGTGTGTGTGTGTGTGTGTGTGTGTGTGTGTGTGTGTGTGTGTGTGTGTGTGTTTGTGTTTGTGTTTGTGTGTGTGTGTGTGTGTGTGTGTGTGTGTGTGTGTGTGTGTGTGTGTGTGTGTGTGTGTGTGTGTGTGTGTGTGTGTGTGTGTGTGTGTGTGTGTGTGTGTGTGTGTGTGTGTGTGTGTGTGTGTGTGTGTGTGTGTTTGAGTTTGAGTTTGAGTTTGAGTTGAGTTTGAGTGTTTTTATTTTGTTTTGTTTTTTCAGATCCCATTGTTGTTTCTTGTGCCATACTGCCTTTACAGAGTTTTCTTTAGGACAAACGCCACCGACAGAGGTAGAACACGAATTTTAACCAACTGACTTGTGCCACAACATGAATCCTAACGATACTTACCATTACGTTTCTACTATGTACAGTGTTGAACGCGTTGCCAAATCTGCCCACGAGACTGTGCGGGTACATTTAAAGTTTCCAAGTTATCAGATCTGGTTTACCGAGTTTGCTCTTCAATATTTTTTTCTTGTCAGTACTCGTGAGAATATTTACGCTGGGCGAGAACACAGATATATGTATGTAAGTGACTATGGCGATTGAATATCAGTGTACTCTTAAGGGACCCTGTGCTGTAGTCAGAAAATTGGAGGTAAGTGAGTCCTACAAATATTGCCACAAAACACCACCTATATGGATGGAGATTGTTTCGTGGCATAGTCAGGAGGGATCAGAAGCCTCCAATTCCCATACACGATCACTGGGTCTTTGATAATAAGTGTATTGCAACTCGTACCCAGAGAACCACAACTCATTATTTACTTATCAATATGGGTGTAATTTGTTGCTGGCGAAATGGAGGGCTTCTGATTCCTCCAAACTATGTCATGAAATACACAGGTACATGTACAGTCGGCCTCAGGAATTCGTATACACCACTGTAACATCAAGGGTTCGTAACAACTCGAAAATTATATACATTAATTCCCTAACACCAAACTTTTTTAGTAATGTTGATTGGGTAATACTTGAATCAATCAGAAGAACAATTCCTACAGTATGTGCAGAATAAAGACCAATTTTAACCAATGTCATGCATGTGTACGAATTCTTGAGGCCGGCTGTACAGTACCTCAGTATAGTATATGTTGAGGATCTGTTTTGTAGCACCGTGTAGAGGAGTCAGGGTAGCCTTCCAATAGGTTCATAATAAGAGATGACGAACCTCAGTGTCTATTGGAAGGATGCATGGGAGGGAGAGAGAGAAAAAGCGTAGACAAGTGACTGACATGATGGGAGGAAAATGCATGCAAGCGTGGGAGGAAGGGACGGAGGGTGGGAAGGAAGGAAGGGAGAGGGGGAGAGGAGAGGGGAGGGGTAAGATGATGGATAGGACGACTGAGGAAGATTGCAAGCTTGAATTTGAGTGGGGTGAGAGGGGAGTGATGGAAGGGCAAGGGCTGGAAGAGTGGTTGGTTGAGTGGGTGGGTGGGAGGGTGTGTGAGAATAAGGAAAAAGGGGTGAGATAGGTTGTTGTTGAGTGAGTGGTTTGGTGGAGAAACTGTAAGAATGGAGAGGTAAAGAGCTGGAGGGGTGAGTGAGTAAGTGGAGAGGGTGAAGGGGGTGAGAGAATGGAGAGGTAAAGGGCTGGAGGGGTGAGTGAGTGAGTGGAGATGGTGAAGAGGGTGAGAGAATGGAGAGGTAAAGGGCTGGAGTGGTGAGTGAGTGAGAGGAGATGGTGAAGGGGGTGAAGGGGGTGAGAGAATGGAGAGGTAAAGAGCTGGAGGGGTGAGTGAGTGAGTGGAGAGGGTGAAGGGGGTGAGAGAATGGAGAGGTAAAGTGCTGGAGGGGTGAGTGAGTGAGTGGAGAGGGTGATGGGGGTGAGAGAATGGAGAGGTAAAGAGCTGGAGGGGTGAGTGAGTGAGTGGAGAGGGTGAAGGGGTGGGAGAGAATGGAGAGGTAAAGTGCTGGAGGGGTGAATGAGTGAGAGGAGAGGGTGAAGGGGGTGAGAGAATGGAGAGGTAAAGTGCTGGGAGGGTGAGTGAGTGAGAGGAGATGGTGAAGGGGGTGAGAGAATGGAGAGGTAAAGTGCTGGAGGGGTGAGTGAGTGGAGTTTGTGAAGAGGGTGAGAGAATGGAGAGGTAAAGTGCTGGGGGTGAGTGAGTGAGAGGAGAGGGTGAAGGGGGTGAGAGAATGGAGAGGTAAAGTGCTGGAGGGGTGAGTGAGTTGTGGTGAAGGGGGTGAGAGAATGGAGAGGTAAAGAGCTGGAGGAGTGAATGAGTGAGAGGAGATGGTGAAGGGGTTGAGAGAATGGAGAGGTTAAGGGCTGGAGGAGTGAGAGAATGGAGAGGTAAAGGGCTGGAGGGGTGAGTGAGTGAGTGGAGAGGGTGAAGGGGGTGAGAGAATGGAGAGGTAAAGTGCTGGAGGGGTGAGTGAGTGAGTGAGTGGAGATGGTGAAGAGGGTGAGAGAATGGAGAGGTAAAGTGCTGGAGGGGTGAGTGAGTGAGAGGAGATGGTGAAGGGGGTGAGAGAATGGAGAGGTAAAGAGCTGGAGGAGTGAGAGAATGGAGAGGTAAAGGGCTGGAGGGGTGAGTGAGAGGAAAGGGTGAAGGGGGTGAGAGAATGGAGAGGTAAAGTGCTGGAGGGGTGAGAGAATGGAGAGGTAAAGTGCTGGAGGAGTGAGAGAATGGAGAGGTAAAGAGCTGGAGGGGTGAGTGAGTGAGTGGAGAGGGTGAAGGGGGTGAGAGAATGGAGAGGTAAAGTGCTGGAGGGGTGAGTGAGTTGTGGTGGAGTGTGTGAGAATGACTGGCGAGACGAAGAGTAATGACAGGGATGGGGGAAGGGGCGTGTGTGTTTTTTTGTTTTTTTTCTAAGTGATGCATTGGGATGTATTCTGTTGTTGTATTGTGTTGTGATTCATGGGTGTTGTTTGTGTTTTCTTTTGGCGGTGCACATTATAAGGTGGTGTGATTTATGGTGGCGTGGTGTTGATCTGTAGGTGTGTTGCGTTGTGATATCCTGTTACGGTGGCGTATTTGGTACTGATGTCGTGTGAGGAATGCGTCTGTTGTGATCTGTTGGGTTGTGATTTGTTTTTACGACGTAATAGGTACTGCAGTGATGTCTCGTGTGGAGATTGGATTACGTGGGATTGTGTTGTGTTGTGTTGTGTTGTGTTGTGTTGCATTGTGTTGTGTTGAGTTGGGTTGTGGTTCTTTACGCTGTGTTGTGTTGGGTTGTATTCCGTTGTTGTACGTTAGTTTGCAATGCGCTGATCATCATTACGTTAAACTGTTTATTACTGCATTGGACGATCAAAATATGGAAAAATAATACGAATGTCTTTGGTTGACGATCCTTTGCTTTGCAAAACTAGAAGCGATATGATGAAAAAAAAAGGAATTGAGGATAAAAGGAAGTAGGAGAGGAAGAAATAAGTTGAAAGGGAAGGTAGTTGAAGGAAGGAAGGAAGCAGAATAGTGTAAAGGAAGTCGGGGAAGGGAGGGGAAGAAAAGATAAAGAAAGATATAAGGAAGAGAGGAAGAAGAATTATATTGGGGGAAGGTAGGATCTCAAGGAAAGAGTGTCTTGTAAAGAAGTAGGAGTGGGGATTGGAAGAAGAGATGTATTGGAATTGAAGGCATGTGAAGGGAAGGAAGGAAGAAGGGAGGATGGGAAGAAGAGGTTAGATAGGAAGGAAGATTGGTGAAGGAAGGAAGGCAGCAGTGCAGTGTAAAAGAGGTGGGGCAAGGGTGGGGATGGAGTGGAGTGGAGTGGAGGGGTTGAAGGTGGTAATTCCTTTTTGTTACATTGGAGTGCCTTGATTCCTCCAAAGTATGCTAGGAAACAGGACCAGAAGAGCGAAAATAATGGTGTTCTGTTGCTTGGAATAGCTTGGAGGATTCAATTAGTCCAGATTTACCAACACAAAACTTCCCCCTTAAGGCCATATTATCCACAAACAACTTGAGTCACATACTGAGTGTTGTGGGGAGTGAGGGGAAGTGGGGAGGGGGGAGTAAGGGTAAGAGGGGAGGGGGTCTACTTCTGTGTTGTTGTCGTATCTTTTCCCCCCCTCCCCCTCCCCCCCTCCTTCCTTTAAACTCCCTTCTACACAGCTACACCTTTACACTCTTCTCACCATCCATCATCCTCTTTACTTTTTACCTTTGCTATGCGGTAATGCCTTTGGTTCGGTTTGTTTTTCTGTAGTTGTCTTTTGTTATTATGATTACTTAAAATGTTGTGTGTGGATTTTCAGCCGTGCTTCATTTTCCTTCTTAATTTCCTTCGTAAACAGTTTGCAAAAAAAAAATTATTACTTGTTTGTTGGTTAGTGAACTAGATAACTCAAAACATTACTAACGAATTATGAAAAAAAAACCTCTACTGAATGATTGGGCATTATGACACTTTTTTTTTTTTTTTTTTTTAGTTAACTCAAACATCAAGGGTAAGAACAGAAAATGATTTACATCTTGTTGGTAAAAATCAGGGTAAAATTTGTTTAGTTCTGTCCTTAGACTTTATTTGTCATTTGATCTGTACACCCACGATCGAGAACCCTTCTAGTTTTTACTGCTGTCCAATTCTTACCTTCCCTCACCTTACTTTCTACAATTTTCCTTTCTGGCATCCTTTTCTCCCTTCCCTCTCCTTCTTTTTCCCACCTCCTATGAGTCTTTGGCTGTGAGAAACACACACACACACACACACACACACACACACACACACACACACACACACACACACACACACACACACACACACACACACACACACACACACACACACACACACACACACACACACACACACACACACACACACACACACACACACACACACACACACACACACACACACACACACACACACACACACACACACACACACACACACACACACACACACACACACACACACACACACACACACACACACACACACACACACACACACACACACACACACACACACACACACACACACACACACACACACACACACACACACACACACACACACACACACACACACACACACACACACACACACACACACACACACACACACACACACACACACACACACACACACACACACACACACACACACACACACACACACACACACACACACACACACACACACACACACACACACACACACACACACACACACACACACACACACACACACACACACACACACACACACACACACACACACACACACACACACACACACACACACACACACACACACACACACACACACACACACACACACACACACACACACACACACACACACACACACACACACACACACACACACACACACACACACACACACACACACACACACACACACACACACACACACACACACACACACACACACACACCACACACACACACACACACACACACACACACACACACACACACACACACACACACACACACACACACACACACACACACACACACACACACACACACACACACACACACACACACACACACACACACACACACACACACACACACACACACACACACACACACACACACACACACACACACACACACACACACACACACACACACACACACACACACACACACACACACACACACACACACACACACACACACACACACACACACACACACACACACACACACACACACACACACACATATGCATGCATGCATGCAGTTTTATTTATTTTTGTTTTTTTCCAAGGACACCCAATCATTGTGAAGGGGGAAGGTTGGGAGGAGGAAAAGAGAGGGGGGAAACTCTTAGAGATAATAGTCCTTGAGGGAGGGAAGGAGGATGTAAGTGTTAGGTGGGGTTAGTGGTGGTAATGAGGGTGGGAGGGTGTAAGTGTTAGGTGGGGTTAGTGGTGGTAATGAGTGAGGTGGGGTTAGGTGGGGTTAGTGGTGGTAATGAGGGTGGGAGGGTGTAAGTGTTAGGTGGAGTTAGTGGTGGTAATGAGGAAGGGAGGGTGTAAGTTTTAGGTGGAGTTAGTGGTGGTAATGAGTGAGGTGGGGTTAGGTGGTGTTAGTGGTGGTAATGAGGAAGGGAGGGTGTAAGTGTTAGGTGGGGTTAGTGGTGGTAATGAGGAAGGGAGGGTGTAAGTGTTAGGTGGAGTTAGTGGTGGTAATGAGGGAGGGAGGATGTAAGTGTTAGGTGGGGTTAGTGGTGGTAATGAGGGTGGGAGGGTGTAAGAGTTAGGTGGAGTCAGTGGTAGTAATGAGGGTGGGAGGGTGTAAGTGTTAGGTGGGGTTAGTGGTGGTAATGAGGAAGGAAGGGTGTAAGTGTTAGGTGGAGTTAGTGGTGGTAATCAGTGGCTGACTAACTAGTAAATGAAAGGAATGATATTGAACTGTTAAATGGAGTTGTTGTCTTTTGTGGTCAGATTTGGGGGGCTCATAATTCCTCTAAATCGTACAATAAAGCAAATCTCCTACCCTTATACTGAAGTAGTCTTGTTTCCTGTTACAGCTTGGAGGAAACAGTAGCTCTCCTTTTTAATTACAAGAGTTTACCCGCTTAATGAGTAGATAATCATTTAATTAATTTCTTCGGCATATGATTTGATTCTATACGATCAACAACAGCATGCAGTAATTGAAAAAAAAAAAAAACATCGTTGACATCTGCAGCTCAGACATGCAATTTTCTTGGCTACCAGTATATTACAAAAAAATTATATAGTAAAGAGTTGATTATATATGCCTTCTGCTAAGCATATTCAAATTAATTACTTCACCCTGGCATATTAATAGTCTATAAAAGCAAGCAAATAATATATTACAAATTGAATGTATCCATGTTTGCTACACTAGGAAAAACACATAAATATAGTTAATAATGATAAATAAACAATTAAATGAAGTTGCTGAAATAGAAAACAAAACAATTAAACCATTTGTACACCTTTAAAAGTATAATTAAACCGTCTTTGTCACCAGGTGCAACAATCAGATTACCTGGGCAGGTATTCAGACAAAAAATAGAGGTGAGAGTGGCGTTATTTACCCACGTGTGTGTGTATCTCTCTCTCTCTCTCTCTCTCTCTCTCTCTCTCTCTCTCTCTCTCTCTCTCTCTCTCTCTCTCTCTCTCTCTCTCTCTCTTTTTTATATACCTTGGTCGAAGTGTGCGATACTAAGAAAAAACCAATACAACTACTACCACCACTACTACTACTACTACACTTTCATAACACCTACATCAGCCACACCAGACTATCACATCTGTTTCCCTCAAACCTCCATTTCTCTCTTGCCTGTACCTCTGACATTTACAACTTCCTCACAGCTGTCTCAAGTATGCATCCTGTACACATCCTGGCCCTTCCCTCCGACATTTATACCCCTTAAAGACCCTTACCAATACATTTACGAGATTAAGATGAACTTGTTCCCACACACCCTGAAAGTCATTGACGACACTTGATACACATATCCAAGATTATCCCACACTATGTTCACAGATGGTCTATCCATGGTCACCTTTTGGCACGAAGTTAGTCTTGATCCATTAACACATATTCCATACATGGTTAAA
>JAWQEG010007468.1:0-45000 GCA_033782935.1 Petrolisthes cinctipes
TTATTGGTTTGTTCTATATTGGCGGTCCTGATTAGCAAGGTTTGATCGCGTTGTAGGGTTTGCCACTCTTGAACTGAGATGACTTTAATATGGGTGTGAGAATTACGCAAACCAACTGAAATATGCAACACTGTACCAACTCATGTTTGTTTGAGTATAATGTATATATATCGAAACTAGTTATGCTTCTACTTTACAGGATAATGGCCGGGTTATCAAAGCGTGTACACAATCATGGCAGACAACAGAGGATGGTAATTAGAATACTGAGGTCAAACGCCATACACAATGATACAGACTAATACAATAAAAAAACAACAGAGGACTGCATTAACGAAACACAAAGCATAATATCAAACAAAAATGAATCAACCGTGAGCGAGAGAGTTTATTCTCACTCAGTATATTCATGATTACGGTTTTAGGTGAAATTTAGAAACACTTTGTATGCATTTGCATGGTTCACCAATAAACATCAATAATTTTCAACTTGAAAGCCGAATTGAGGTTGGAATTCTTTTTAGCATTAACCTTTGCATGTAAGTGAATACAAGCCATAATTCCCCACTTTCTTTAAACATAGACAACAAATCGTCCTCGGTAAGGAGGAAATTATCATTAGTTAATATCATAACACTGTCAGTACAGTAGAACACACATGTATTTGTCAAAGAATGAAGGTCGTATGGAGTGTGGAATATAGAGGACGAAATTTCACTTAATAGCTTAACTAAGGAAAGGAGGAAAAGTAATCAAAGTGAGTAAACCTATAACTTGATAAATACAATAACTGCTGAAATTCGTTGTTTACAGGTATTGTAAGGCAGATTTTGAAGAGTATATATATATATATATATATATATATATATATATATATATATATATATATATATATATATATATATATATATATATATATATATATATATATATATATATATATATATATATATATATATATATATATACTGTATAGTGTGCTAGCATGTGTGTCTTTAAATGTGTGTCCAACATACCATAAATTAAGCATTTGGAGTATAGTATGGACGACCTTTCATGCCTCACTGGTCGATAACAAGAACACCAGACCCACAGATTCTTTGGTGAATAACATGGTAATACGTCACACATTGAGAAATATGCTAATCCAAGATGCAGTTCAAAGCCTAATTGACTTACCCTAAATTCCTACGTCCACAGAGGAGCAATACTAACAACTTACTGTGATAAATGACATGGAAATGACATGGTAGAACACTTATAATTTGTTAGTATATACTGGTCGAGGATTTATTTAAAGCATTGGTACCTCTAATCCTGAACTTTCCCCATTAGTTTTGTCAGTCTTCTCTGCTTAATATTTTCCAAACCTAAGAGCAATAATTCTAATATTTAACTAACTGGTAAAGTTGCCTTCACTCTTCCAGTCGAAACTCACACGATCCATGCCGAGAGGGAAGGAGGAGTGACGATGCTCAATGTGTGAACTGTAGTAGCGTAAACAATCTTAACAATCATCAAGAGGTTGTACTTCCTTACATTACATTTATATATCAGGATTATAATTCAAATCTGGCGAGGCTAGTAGGTCTGATAAGGATAAAAAATATATGAACAGCAAATTTAAGAAGAATCTATCGTTCGCTGGTGACAATATGCATCACTTTGCTGATGATATAATGTTACCTTACTGACATTAAACTGATGATGTTAGGTGAAACTTCAAGGGTTCGCAGACTCTATTGTTTTAACCATACTGATCAGAGTTATGTTTTATATTATATAGTATATATTTAAGTAGTGCCGTTTTGTACACTTTTTTTTTTTTAATTCTATATCGAGAAAGATGAGGACTATAAACTATGAGCCCACTTGTCGTCCTAATATGTGTAGTCAAGGTGGGAGTGGTCCAAAATCATGTCCAATTTCGTTCGAGATGCCTAGACACATTACGTTTAAAGGAACAAAAGTCGTATACTAAACCACTGAATTTTTTTAAGTATAATATATATGTAACCACGATTTTTAGTTTCCGATTTTGATTAAGGGGGTGCGGGAGTAAAGGACAGGCTTGGGGGGTGGGGGGTTTGGGGGTTGCAGGAATAGGGGGACAGGCTTGGGGTGGGTAGAAAGCCTGTCCCCTATTCCCGCACCCCCCTAACATCCCCTCCCAAGCCTGTCCCCCTACTTCCACACATCCCCAAGCCTGTCCCCTACTCCCGCACCCCCCTAAACCCTCCCCAAGCCTGTCCCCCCTATTCCCGCACCCCCTTAAACTATATATTTTATCAGAATTTTGCAGGCTGCTACATCACTTAGGATTTGTTTTTCCCGATGTTCCTTTGTTTTGTAGTAATTTATTTAAGGATATGTTACATATTACTAGGATTACTCTAAAGCCCTTACCTCCTTCTTCTTCTTCTTTTTTACCTCCACACCGCCTTCTTTTCCTATTCTTTTTCCTCTTAATCGTACATGGATTCTCTTTCCTAATTCTCTATTTGGCTACTTGTTCTCCATACTGTAACTTCAACTCCCCACCCACACCCCACGTAGTTTCCTCTTTCCTTCCCTCCCATCATCTCCCCCCCCCTCCCCCCTATTTACTTTTACCCACCATTCCCCATCCTTTCTCCTACCACTACTCCCTATCCCTCCCATCACCTCCCCTCTACACATACCCACCAATCCCCATCCCCTTCTAAGCCTCACCTTCGCTTTTTCTCCCCTTCCCTCCCATAATCCCTCCCCCTTTCTACTTTTACCACCATTCCCCATCCTCTCTCCTACCACCACTCCCCATCCCTCCCATCACCTCCCCTCTACTCATACCCACCAATCCCCATCCCTCCCAACACCTCCCCTTTGCTTTTTGTCCCTTTTCCCTCCCATACTCCACCCCCCCACCATTCCCCATCCTCTCTCCTACCACCACTCCCCCAACCCCTTCCACTCGTACCGTCCTTGAGCGAGTTTTCTTCTTCCAAACTCACGCGTACGCTAATCACTCTGAGACGACAGCCACATAGACCAAACCTCCATCTCAGTAACCTCTTGTGTGTGTTGAAAGTCCATCGGTATAGCGTTTGCTGACTCAGAACACGACGACCATCAGGTATAGAGATAAAGATAGGGTGTGTTTTGTAGCAGTCCCTATACGGTACCTTATCCCAGTATCGTGTATATATATATTCGGCAATTTTCGACTCATTACCCTAAACCTAGTCTACTCCCCTTGTTCTGACTAGTAATACGACCCACTGTTATTATTATTATTATTATTATTATTATTATTATTATTATTATTATTATTATTATTATTATTATTATTATTATTATTATAATTTTTATTATTATTATTATTATTATTATTATTATTTTTATTTTTATTTTTTTTATTTTTTTTAGATGGAAGAGATCTAATATTATTGTAACCGCAGCCAAATGATGTAAGCTGTCTGGCAATATATCCCCCAGATCTTCTTCATAATTAACAATTAAAGCATTTTTCTACACCTGAGGCAAAGAGAGGAAAGACTGGCCGGAGTAAACACATGAATTTTAACGAGACAATGACTGTACCCTATTGAATTAATCTTCATTTTCATATTATGTCGTCGTCATCTGGTATGTATTAATTAGACATGTATTACAGCAGGTGGAGATATGAACGTCTGTGAGTGGCATTATTATAGACCCATGCAGCTTTTTCTCTCACTTTTCCTTTTCCATTTCGCTACACCTGTCTCACTCACCCTTGCCTACCTTTCTCTCCCACCAGGACAACAACACCACCATGAACCTCCCACTATGCTCCACGACCCTCCTCACCCTTGCCCTGGTGGTGATGGTGGTGGTGGTGGTGGAGGGAATACTCCGGCCAGGTTCTGCTCTATACCAATGTCGTGACCCCTTGCAAAGAATGGAGATACAAGAAGAAGACTCCCCAATGGACCCACTCACTTTTATGGACTGGCCACTTAAAGGTAGATTATCTTAAGATCTTCACCGAGAGAGAGAGAGAGAGAGAGAGAGAGAGAGAGAGAGAGAGAGAGAGAGAGAGAGAGAGAGAGAGAGAGAGAGAGAAGAGAGAGAGAGAGAGAGAGAGAGAGAGAGAGAGAGAGAGAGAGAGAGAGAGAGGAGAGAGAGAGAGAGAGAGAGAGAGAGAGAGAGAGAGAAGAGGAGAGGAAGAGAGAGAGAGAGAGAGAGAGAGAGAGATTATATTACATTACTCATTTTTACCCTACTCTGCCCAGTTCACCCCTACTCTTCATCAGTCTACAACATTCCTCTGCTGTTTTCTACTTTTCTCTACACTGATATATCAAGCTCAACTCTGACCCTACCTTGCCTTTACAGGATTCTACCCTTTCTCTATACTTTGTTTACCCTACATCGAGTATGTGTATCTATAACCTTTCCATATTTTCCTGTACCTTTCTTTAATGCTGAATTATCACACTCAACTCTGTCTCTATTTCACCTCTACCTAACTCTATCTTTCGTCCTACCTGTTCACCTCTACCCCTAGTCTATCTACAACCTTTCCCTATTTTCATTTACCCTTCTTTAATGCTGAAATACTAAGCTCAATTCTGACTCGATTTTAAGCCTATCCTTCCTTTGCCCTGTACAGACGGGTCGTGGTACCATAACAAGTGGAATGACCATGAGACCCGCCTCAGTGCCTCCAACACCTCACCTGAGACTCCCAGCAGTGTGTGGGCCAACAGACACCCGGAACCACTACCACACATCACACATACAGCTACTCGAGTTCGTATGCATTTGTGTGTGTGTGTGTGTGTGTGTGTCGCGTAGCAGAGCTGGGTAATGAATGTGGCAAGAAAATATCATGTTTAATTACGGTAGTTCACTTAATTGTTTATGCATTTGCTTTCTTTATTCAATTAAGAGTCGATTTAGCCATCTTACATGAGACATCAACAGTATTTCTCGAGCTATCAGCTATAATATAGGGAACATCAGCCACATAACCAGAAATGTCAATCACAGTACAAGAAACATCATACACAATACACGAGACATAGGCTATAACACACATCAACCATAGAGAGTTATCTTGTTACCTATAGTGACAAAATATGATTCACACAACCTCCCTCAAATCCGGGTAATGTACTTTTTCTATTGAAGTATTTCCACGTTCCCCAAAGCCTGGCGTACGAGACCGGGCTTCAGAACTATCAGAAACAAGTGGAACTGGAGGCCGTCCTTAAGGAAAAAAACATTCTTCTGCCTGTAAGGTCTCCAGCCTACACACACCACGGAAGGTTTAGAGGGACAACAGCAACAACCAACAGCTTAACACGCACAAAACTGGGTTACATCCAGGACTACACTACTCGCGCCCTTGTAAACAGGTAAGTGGGACAGGGGACGGAGGATATGACACGTCTTTACGCCCTCTGCAGGACAATTAATACGAGTCGCAAAGTTCATTGTCACATCCATTCATTGAACCTCAGCGTAAGGATAGTATGTTTATCGGTTACTCAGTCAAGGTGACAGATTATAGAACCGCAGGTGTTGAAACAAATGGTAGGCATGTGTCCCGTGCGAATGAATGGAGGGAAGTCGTGTGTGTGTGTGTGTGTGTGTGTGTGTGTGTGTGTGTGTGTGTGTGTGTGTGTGTGTGTGTGTGTGGTGTGTGTGTGTGTGTGTGTGTGTGTGTGTGTGTGTGTGTGTGTGTGTGTTTGGTTTGCCAGTCTGAACACAGCTGTGAGCCTCGCTGTATGTGTGGTCTGTAGGTAATAAATGGGTCGTATATACAAGACCTTCCATCCTACTATGCCTTCGTTTCGGCAAGTCACATTGGGATTGGAAGGGAAGGGATGTACCATACACCATAGGAGGTAGTGGAGGAGAGAGAGGAAGATAAGAAGGTAGGTGGTTGTAACTTGCCAGGAGAAGGATATTGGGATGCTTTTTCTCATGACCACGATGGTAAAGTTAAATACAAAAATAATTGTGCCAGCTGCCACCAGAGGCACCGTAATCACTTGTCTTTCGTGTAATGATTTTTATAATGAAAGTAGCAGGTTAGGTGTAGGGGCATTAACTTGTTGGTAAGTTTAATTCACATTTGATCATACTATGTGTTGCGTTGTGCTTTGCATTTTTGAAACATAATAGTCATAAATAAAAAAAGAATAGGAAAACAGCTTATAATTAGGATAGTTTTTTGGAGATGCATACTTATCACCATATTCTTCACATAAATTAAATGGCTAAAGACAGACGTTTATCTATACATCGGACATCTTTGTGATAATGAAATTCCATCAAAGGTTGGGCCTGGAATCTGCTGCGACAAAAAGTGACCTACAGTTTGTGGACATGGCAGACCCCAGGTGTGTTCAGAAGACCACAAACCTCACCTGTAACCCCAACGCCCCATTCAGGACGGCGGACGGCACCTGCAACAACATTGACAATCCCACTTGGGGCGCCTCCTTCACACCCTTCAGACGAGTGGCTCCTCATAACTATGCTGACGGTATTGTATAGAAAAGAAAAAAAAAAGCTTAATGGGAGAAACTCTTGATAAATAAAAGGCTACTGATTGCTTAATGGGAGAGACTCTTGACGGTAAATAAAAGGGCTACTGGTTCCTCCAAACTCTGCCAGGAAACAGACCACCTCAATTTTACTTATAGAAGATCTGTTTCGTGTTATAGTTTGGAGGGATAATCAGACCTCCAATTTATCAAGAAAGTACATACCGATAATTATGCCTTTCAGTCTGAGAACTATTCTGGTATGTAGTCTGTTTATATAATATGCATTGAACTGTTGAAATGGTTATGTATGTACAACGTGAAAGTGTATGCTGTGTTTTGAAAATGTGGTAGGTACGGAGGGTGACCGGAAAAGCTAAACATTGTATATCCATCCATTAATTAAACGGAAAGCTTACGTTACTGAGGGAGTTGGTAAAAGACTAGATAGGCTACACTTTTGTTAGTAGTAGTATTTGGCCTCAGAGTAAACGCATCCCTTATTAATTTTTATCAACATCACAGCTGGAGAGTCGATATATAACACAGAGAGTATGTTGTTAGTAGTAGTAGTATTTGGCCTCAAAGTAAACGCATCCCTTATTAATTTTATAAACATCACAGCTGGAGAGACGATATATATATATAACACAGAGAGCATGTTGTTTTCTGCAGGAGTGTCTGAGATGAGTGTGGCACAGGATGGTACTGCCCTGCCTGGTCCACGCTTTATCAGCACCTCCGTCAATGTGGGTGACGAGAACGACATTGCGCCACGACATTGTCTCAACATCCTCCATATGACATTCGGCCAGTTTGTTGATCACGACATCACCTTAGCTGTGCCTACTACAATGATAGGTTAGTAGTGGTGAGAAGGCTGTGGTGAAATATGAATGGATTAGGTTGTGACATGGAAGAAGGGTCGTGCATTGGGTGACTCAGGTATAGGATGGTGGAGTCGGGTATTACTCAGCATTTGAACATCTGAATGGCTTACATTTACTAAAACTAACAACCTGAAACACCAGAGATAATAATGTGCCTATATTTTAGTCAACAATATCAACAAAAAGTCAAATCATCAGTAATTCTCTAGTGTTTGCAACAAGGTTATGTGCCACTAAATCAAATAAGAAAGGAGCAAGAAACAAAACAAAGAGAAGAGACAGACATAAAAGCGAACATGAGAATTCACGTGGGTCTTTTCAACAGCTAATGATGGAAGCCGCGTCCCCATCGAATGCTGCAGTGCTGAAGTGCTGAGCGATCCCTCCATGAAGCACCCTGCCTGTGCCCCCATAGCCATACCTGAAGATGACCATCTCTACTCATCCTCTAACCAAACTTGCCTCGAGTTCGTCCGGTCAGCTCCGGCCGACACGGACACTCATGGTAAGTTTATTTGTTACCTCCGACAACAAAATTGGAGAGGTTATGTTTCCTCCTCAATTGAACACTATGTCTGTCAGCCTGTCAATCAGATATGTCAGCAACATATTTCAAAATGTAATACACCAATATTATAACATTACTTTCTGAGCAGATAGGATATGCTGCTGATCATATGCACACAGGAAGAAGCTATTCAATTTTAAAGGCGTTCATAGAGGTTGAAAAGAGGTGGTTCTGACCATAGACTTTCACGGGCTTGGCGGAGGTTTGAAGTCTCTGAACGTTCTTCTAGTTATTTGTCGTGTCTCCCAGAAAGAGTATGTTCTCCCTGGCTAACTTCACAAAAGAAAGTTTGTCTCTTGAACAAATAATGCAAAAGGCACAGTATTAACTTGACAGAAATGTCAATCGTAAGTTGAGTGTTCATAAACAGTATAAAGATATCGCTCTTAATTTAATCATCATGTTAACATACTGTACATTTAGTTATTACTGGAATTATTAGGCGTTGCATATGTCTGTGAAATTACAATGACCATTCGTTTTCGCAGCAAGACATATTGCATAAAACAAAAGTAACACGAGACTTGGTCTACATCATGATTCCCTCAGTATATTATCAACACTACACCAATATATATAGATATGTTTTATCTGCAATAATTTTCCCTCATTTGTCCTGGGTTGCGTTAAAAGTTATGAGTTGCGACATTATGATTTACTTGTCCAGGTCCTCGTGAGCAGATGAACGAAGTGACTCACTACCTGGATGTGTCCCAAGTGTACGGCAGCGACACTGAGGCCACCAATTTACTTAGAACGGGCTTTGGTGGCCTCCTGCTGGTTACAGTGAGTATATGCCACTACTACTACTACTACTACTCTTACTGGTGCTGCTGCTGCGCTACTACTATTACACTACTACTACTACTACTACTACTACTACTACTACTACTACTACTTACCTAATAATAATAATAACAAAAATGAAAATAAAACAAATAAAAATAGAAATAAAAATAGAAATTAAAATATAAAAATAAAAATAAGCTTAAATATATATACATAGAATTTACTAATAATAATACAGATATTAATAATGATAATAAATAACACAACATAAAGATAACACCAAAAACAGTAATTACTAATACTAATATTACACGTGTCTCTAATTCGGTACTTCTGTTCTGGCCCTGACTCGACCAGGAGCAGCTTGTTGACCCCGACCTCCTTCCACTTTCCAAAGACGTGAATGACGGTTGCAACGTGCCGGAAAGATTGGACCAGGAGGAGTTTCTGTTTCCGTGCAGGTGAGAGAGAGAGAGAGGAGAGGAGGAGCGAGAGAGAGAGGGAGAGAGAGAGAGAGAGAGAGAGAGAGAGTCAGTGTTCTGTTTCCGTGCAGGTGAGAGAGAGAGAGAGGAGGGAGGGAGGAGAGAGAGAGAGAGTCAGTCAGGCGGATGGATAAAGAAGAAACAGAAAAAAATATCAATAGAGTTCATTGGAGTGTTAAAATAGAAGGGTGTGAAAGGAATGGAGGTACTGTACATACAACATTTCTTTCCGTATGTCACTTTCATACTCACACAAATCCTCTCTCTCTCTCTCTCTCTCTCTCTCTCTCTCTCTCTCAATATATATATATCTTTGTTATTCTCTCTCTCTCTCTCTCTCTCTCTCTCTCTCTCTCTCTCTCTCTCTCTCTCTCTCTCTCTCTCTCTCTCTCTCTCTCTCTCTCTCTCTCTCTCTCAATACATATATCTTTGTTATTCTCTCTCTCTCTCTCTCTCTCTCTCTCTCTCTCTCTCTCTCTCTCTCTCTCTCTCTCTCTCTCTCTCTCTCTCTCTCTCTCTCTCTCTCTCTCTCTCTCTCTCTCTCTCTCTGTCCTCAAATTCTGTCCCATTGCGGTAACAGCATCACCACCACTTGTCATACCCGCACCACCTGCCTTCCCCACAACACCCACATCTTACACTTATTACACCCTCTATCCCCCTCCTTCCTTCCCCAGGCGACGAACGAGTAAACGAACAGATCCTGCTGACGTTGGTACACACCACTTGGCTCCGGGAACATAACCGCATCGCCCGAACACTGATGGAACTCAACCCAAGCTGGAATGATGAGCGGTTGTTCCAGGAGGCTCGGAGGATTGTAGTGGCAGAGACGCAGCACATTGCCTACAACGAGTTCCTTCCTAATGTGATAGGTGAGTGGTCGAGGTGGAGGAGCAGGGGACAGAGGAGTGGGGAGGGGGGGGATACAAAGACCCCTAAACACCAACAGACCTAATAGTAATGTGATAGGTGAGTGGTCGAGGTGGAGGAGCAGGGGCAGAGGAGGGGGAGGGGGGGATACAAGGACCCTCAAACACCAATAGAACTAATAGTCTTTGCGATTATATTATTTAGTAAAGTTATTATAGTCTAATTCGGCAGACTGGATATATTTCATTTTTCTGCAGATAATGTTAACCCATCATCCCCGCATGACAGGTACGCCCATAATGCGCGACTTAGAATTGTTGCCACGATTGCATGGCTTACAGTCCACCGACTACGACCCATCCCTCTCTCCATCCATCTCCAATGAATTCGCAACGGCTGCCTACCGCTTTGGTCATAGTCAGATTCCGGTAAGATATTATAATTTTATTTTCATTCTGGTTAGGGGATTCAATGATGGTGTTTTGTTTTCATTCCCACTTTTACTTCAGTACCTATTTCTTTGGGCCTTTTCAAATCAAGGTTGCAATTAAACATCATTTGGTCCAAAGTTAAAAGTACAAGTAGGCCTACTCAACAACGAGATGAATCTGTTTTAGTATAAAATGTTGTAATACGAACTTTCAGACTAATGCAGCGGACTGTTCCTCGTACGCTTTTTCCTAGACGTAAACGAGTAAACAATATAAGTTATACAAAGCACCAGATTCGAGTCATGGTGTGACTGAGAACCATTCTCTACAAAGTAACCCTTTCCAGGACTCAATAAATGAAGGGAGCAGTAAGATAGTATCCAGGTCGAGGGAACTTAACAGTGTTCTCTTCAATCCCTTCCTACTGTATGAGGACGGGTTTGAGAAGGGTTTACTACAGGGGGTCACCACACAAAGACCAATGAGAGTCGATATCGGCTTCACCAATCAGGTAAGTCTGGTATTCCTCTTAGGCCTACAATTTTTCTTTTGGAATAGAAAACTTTCTGCTGTTAATTCAAATATGTTTGATAAATCTTTACCTATTGTTCAGATATCAAATCTGAAATACTTTTAGTTTCTTAGACAGGAGTAAACATTCTTTTAATTAAAATGCAAACTTCCCCACACATTAGTTAAGAATTATGTCACATTTTTATATCTATATAATGTTATTCCTTTGAGTTGTATTAGAAATACGGTCCCGTGCAGTGGAGTGTGGCTGGGAGTTTGTTATATTGCAAGGCTAACATAAACTATTATTGGATGCATTATTTTTTTTTTTTTTTTGGTTTAGTAGCAAAGAAAGGCTCCCAATCCTAGTCATATGTGGTCAAACCTATACACTTGCCCAATGTGACTCACAGGTACGGTACAGCTTTCTTGCATTAGATGTATAAAAAGTCGCCAGTTTCTCGAGACTCAAATACTTGGTATACACCCTGTTATATAAACCCGATTTGTCTTTATTTTACAATGTATTGTTTGTTGTATAAGTGTAGCCTAGCGAGTTTCCCACAACGACGTGGTGAGAGGGACTCCCGCGTCATGGACACGTGAATTCCCGTCCTAACCCAGGGATCAAAGTGACATGGGGGGGGGGGGCGGAGTTTGTTTCGTCCAGAACGCGTGAGTTTCCGTCAAGATCACAGGTACCAGAGAGATATGGGGGGAGTGGTATAATAAAAACTGGTATTTTCGTATCCGCACATCCCATTAATTAGAGCTAGAGTCGACGCTGCTCGTCAGACACTGCAGTAACTTGATAGTGAAGGGGTGAATGGTGGTGTCCGTGCTTGGCTACAGAGAGAAGGCTTTATTACGTATAGTTAAGTATTATTCTGAGATTCTCCTTGCATATACTTCAGCGTGTGAACTCATCCAAGTCAATATATTTATCTTTCAGTGAGTAAAGTAACTAAAGAATTTCTGTCAGTCTAATTGTTAATTGTTTTACTTCGTGTTTGGCTTTACACCGAGGAATATAGAACCTGAATTGTTGCAAGAGGGGTTTATTAATATTTCTTGCTTTCATTAAGGGGGTGCGGGAGTAGGGGACAGGCTTGGGGTGGGTAGAAAACCTGTCCCCTAATCCCGCACCCCCCTAACCCCCCCCAAGCCTGTTCCCCTACTCCCGCACCCCCCAAAACCCCCCCAAGCCTGTCCCCTACTCCTGTACCCCCCTAAACCCCCCCCCCAGCCTGTCCCCTACTCCCGCACCCCCTTAAGTGTTTATTCTTGAGAGTCTGATAGCCATTCTCATATCTCCCCAATTCCCCTCTCGTAACAACCCTCTGATTTATACGACTCAACACCATCGTGCAGTTTTATCAGATATGAAGTAGTGCCCAAATCAAAGTATACATTTGTTCCCTAGTTATACAAGATTATTACTGTAGTTTCCCAGCAGTGTTTTGAAAGCATACTTAAAATCTTATAAGCAAACTACATACCAACTACAAGCAAACTACATACCATCATATCTGTGTGTTTAACGACATTAATTTCGAGTACAGCCTGCAGTAATAGTGACAAACATATTCCATTTAATCTAGCATAAACTTTGATCCTTCCATTACACCTACTCACACTTGACCTCTTTCAGATAACCGGCACACTTTTCCGAGGCGAGACTCCCTTCGGTCTGGACCTGGTGGCTATTAATTTGCAGAGGGGGAGGGACCACGGCCTAGGCACTTACATGACGGTTCGAGAGGCCTGTGGCTTACCAAGAGTCACTTCCTACACAGATCTGGCTCCCTTCATGTATGCATATGAACTCAGAAGGTTGAGGGAGGTGTACAGGTGGGTGAGTGGGTTCCAGGGAGAGTGTGTATAGGTGAGTGAGTGTGTTCCGGTGAATGTGTACGGGTGGGTGAGTGGGTTCTGGATGGCGTGTGTGTGTACAGGTGGGTGAGTGGGTTCCAAAGAGGATGTACGGGAGTGTGTTCCGGGGAGAGTGTATGTACCGGTGGGTGAGTGGGTTTTGGAGAGTGTATGTACCTGTGGGTGAGTGGGTTTTGGAGAGTGTATGGGTGGACGTGTGTACATGCTGGTGATTGATTACTGATGATTGTACAGAAATACAGTAAGGCGTTGTATTAACAGAATACCATGTTACATCCACTTGTTTTGTCCTCGGAGGGCAAGTAATTATAAACTTTGTATGAACAGAGAATTAAGGAAAGTAATCAAGAAAGGAAAAGAAACTTAATCTAAATTTCTCTTGAAACTACTATGATTAATTTTTGGCAAAATATTTCCTTATTGCTATAAACTAAGCATTAGGGGAACAGTGAAGATTCATTCTTTTCAGCAATAGCATCCCCAATTTTAAAATAACATTTGGAATTATTGCCTTGATTTATGGAAGAAAATATTCAGGCATAAACTAACTTTACCTAACCAAACCAACTTAACTTTACTTAACCTAACATAACCTAACATGACTTTCTTTAACCTAACCCAACCTAATCCGACACAACTGTCTCACCGGCAGCCGAGTAGAGGACATCGAGCTGTTCGTAGGCGGATTGTCAGAGAGGCCAGTAATAGGTGGTCAGGTGGGGCCGACCTTCGCTTGCATTCTGTCTGACCAGTTCCTCAGACTCAAGAGAGGTGACAGGTTTTGGTACGAGTACAGGGACAGTCCCAATCCCTTTACAAGAGGTGAGTGCAGTTACAGTGAAAAAGGGTACCGGTAGGTGAGAGAAAACAGTGGGATAGGGGCAGATGTACTTTTTGGATGGGTGGGGGCGAGACACTGGCCATTATTATTAGGCAATTTGAAGGATTGTCATGCTGGAGGTTATAGTTCCATCGTCATATCTCTTTCACACTCTAAGTCTAAGCTCATGTAACACTTCACTTTATGTATTATTTATGTATCTCTGTTCAACTATTGTCTTGGCTACATCCCTCTGTCGATGTTCAATACAGACACACAAGCACACATATTAACTTGCATATACGTTACACAGTACCTCACTTCTCCCTCCTTTCTAATTAAACACTCAATGGGGAAAAAAAGACCACTGCACAAGAAAAGGAAATATGATAAAAATACATGTTCCATTCTACAGGCAATTACTCTTCGAATAACGTTCTCACCATCTATAACCATTGTAACTCTCAATTTGTCCCTTCTCCACAGACCAGCTAAGGGCAATTCACAGAGCTTCCATGGCACGTGTACTCTGCGACAACCACCCCTGTATTGACTCCACCCAGCGCTGGCCACTAAACATTCCTTCCAGCTTTAATCCCATCATCTCCTGCAACGCCACCGACGAATTCCCCAAACTTGATCTCAGCTTCTGGAAGGAATAGAACTTAAGGGGAGAGTACAGTGTTGGTTTATCTGGAGCAGCTGATTCCTCCAATCTATCCAAGCAACAGATCTCGCGTTTTTTTTTTTTTTTTTTTTTATCTGATCCTGTATCTTGGCATACTTTGGAGGAATCAAGGCGCTCTAATTAACCCCCTTAATTAGTAAATGAATAGATAAGAGAAGAATGAATACCATAAAATTTTCACCTATATGGCATTCCTGTCATAGCAGTTAGAACAACTTGGAACGGTGATTGAGAGGGAATGAAATATCTCGACATATGCAGTACCCTAGTACCCTAAGCCTCATGTACCAGCGTATGTTAAATTTGCCAGTGTTCTGTATTGAAAACTTGTTTATTTAGTTTCTTATTTGGAGTTAAGTAACTTTTTTTTTTTTTTCTTGTGGATGTGTTTCTTGATTTTCCCTATCGCTGAAGACTTTAGAATGTTCTTTTGTTTCCTTTACCTAAACTATCATGCGGCGTCTATGTCCGTCTGTTGGTCTGCCCGTTTAGGATGGCTAAATGGTTGAACCCACAGGATTAAAAGTTGGTCCACATGGGTAACTTTGCTTGAAAAATAAATTGGGATTGGTGGAACGGACCTCTGAAGTCTGAGATAATATAATATTAGAATCTTAAACAGTAAAAAAAAAAAAAAAAATTATATTGTTACCAAGCTGTTCAAATCCATAAAATGTATTGACATCCATGCAAATAAAGACCATACATATATTTTGCGTGTTTTCATAAAACTTTTAGACAAAATAATAGAATACACATCTCTTACTCAGATTAATATTTTATAGCAGGACGTTTTAATAATTCAAAAAGATAATACAGACATTAAAATACAAATGGTAATCTTCCCACGTATGAAATGACAAGAGTATAAGATGGAAGGAATACTCTGAGTAACTAATTAATGTTCATGGAGGAAATGTGTCAAACGTCACCATGATTGAGTCTGGAGGGGTTCAGAGGCCAAGACATAGTAGAATAACTGTATAAAACTCTGTGGCAGATATATAATGGTGAAGAATTTGAAGAATGGTTAAACTGTAAATGAAGTAAATGCTGATATAATGACATATAGATAGTGAAGAGACTATGTTTGGAAATGGTTGAGGAGGGTATGGCAGCTGGCTTAATTAAGGAGGAAGTACAGTGTTGGTAAATCTGATTCCTCCAAACTAGTCCAGGAAACAGGTCCCCATTATTTTTGATAACTTGGTCCTGCTTCCTGGTATACTTTGAAGGAATCAAGGCACTCCAATGTACCAAAAGTGTATTACACCCTTAAGAGAGTGAAGATGTACTGTACACTATCTGAGGACTGGAGAAAGGCAGTGATTATGTCCCTTTACAAAAATGTATGTGAGCGGAGTGACTGCAAAATCTATAAAAGTATGAGTATTTTAAGTATGGTCGGTAAGGTGTATGGGAGTATGGTTAAATTAATGTAAGGATGCAGGGAAGATGAGTGGAGTTAAGGGACCCTGTGATGTAGTCAGAAAATTGGAGGTAATTGAGTCTTTCATATATTGCCACGAAACACCACTTATATGAGGGAAGCGTGTTTCGTAGCATAGTCAAGAGGAATCAGAAGCCTCCAATTTCCATACATAATCATATGGTCCGTAATGTGCAACTAGAAGGGAGGTTTTTTTTAAGGCAAAAGATGTGTAGACAAGGCGTTTGCATTAAGGAAGGTGATGAAGAAAGCTGGTGAAAATATAAGAAGCTTTTTATAGCTTTTATCGACAGAGTGGATAGAAAAGTCTTACGGGAAGTGCTGCTAATGTTCGGTAATGGGGGAAGGCTGTTGAATCAAGTAAAGAGCTTCTATAATGGTGGTATAACTTTTGTGAGATTAGAGGGAAAATTCAGTAACTAATTTTCTATATCTGTTGGAGTGAGACGAGATTGTGCGATGTCACAATGGTTGTTTAGTGTGTACCGTCACGTTCAATTATTGTCCTGTCAACACTATTGAATAAAACGGCCTCGATAAAATTATGTGAAAGTTTAGCCGTTGGTCGCTGTAATATTGGTTCATACGATTCACTCAAAGAGTTCACTTTCATTCACCAGAGACAGGACTTTTGATCGTGACTGTACAGTGTACACGATTGAAATGATGAAGAAGGCAAAGAACTGGAAAGAGGCTAAAAGACAAGGGCACTGGAACGAAGAGTGGAATGTGTACAGAGTGGAGAACGGTGCTTGGTCTATTTCGAATCTGATATAATTATGCGGATGATGCTGTGCTATTGACTTGGAATGAGAGGGATTTAATAAGATAAGTGGAGTGTTTTGCAGAGGTGTGAGCACGACCACCAAAAAACCACTATTACAGATGAATGTGGTGGGTCAAAGCAACACATAATAATTTGCATGATTCACAATGAAGTATCCTCCTGAAAGCCGTGAAAAGGTTACTAGTCTATTTTAGGGGGTTGGTTTAACCTTCACCTTCCTGACTGCGAGCAAAGGTTCATTGATACTATATGACGTCACACACTTCATGAAACCCATTAGAGGGAATACAGGCGAGAGAAAAGATAAACAGCCACCAGGAATAGTTTTACACTCCCGCCTACATCTGACCTCTGATAACGTTGTGGTCTTGATACTCTAGGACTTATTCTTTTGAGGGTTAATTGGTGGGCTACTGATTCCTTCAAACTATTCCACGAAACTGATCTCTCATTAAAATATCATTAATGTCGTCTGTTTCCTGCATGGCATAGTTTGGAGGAATCACAGACATTCCAATTCACCAACAAGAGAATATCCCTTTAATGGGAGATTATCTTGTTGGTCTCTGATTCCTCCACACTATGCCACGAAACAGATCCCCTATTAGTAGCCTACCACTGAGGCCAACTGTTTTCTGACATAGTTTGGAGGAATCACAGACTTTCCAATTCATCAATAAAATAATATATCTCCCCTTAAATAAAACTCCAGTGGTGTGTGGGTTTGAGTTCTGCCACGACGGGGTTTTGTGATATTATAGTAGTTTCGTTTCAGCCCAGAATAGTAAAGAGATCATTACACGTGATGAAACCTGGAATCTAAAGAAGGCTCAAGCTTAGGAAAAGATTCGGGTAATGTAATGAATAGTGAATAAGAAGCAGCCTACTATCTAAGCAGAATACTCGTAGATGAAGGTTGATAATTTAAGTTTGGATATTAAACTAAAAAAATGCCTGAGAATTGACTAAAGAAACACGGGGAAACCCTAAGGGAAATAAATAATTTCACTCAATATAGGGAAGGGATAAAAGTTTCATTATTGAAATGGACTTGATTTACACTTGCAACCCTTGTATTATATTATATTATACTCCTCCAAGCAAATGAAACTATAAGTAGAAGTGTGGCACAAGGCAAACATAATATTAGTGAGAGAATGGTAGCCGATATAAAGAGTGGAAAACCCCCTAAACCAAACAGAGGTAAGATAAAGAGACAACAGAGCTAATACAACCCACTATTAATTTTATAACCACCGATATCCACGAACTTAGCATGAAAAGGTTTGAGAGAACTTTAAGAAATAGCAGAAGAAAGCAAACAGGTCTTATCACTGTCAGAAATTTGATGTTTACGTTCAGAGTTGTAAATAAAGACATCATCAATATACTGTAATACTGGAGATACTTGGAGTTGAAGACATTTTCTCTTCCAAAGCATATATATAAGGTTATATTCAGAATATTAGCAGGGGAGGTATGGAAAATACTGATAGTAATGAACAGAGGTAAACCAGTAAAGGAAGAGTGTTCAACAACGGACATAATCATGGATGAATGAGATATGGTACTAATGAATCTAATAAAAATTTATACAAAGTATTTGAAAAAAACATTGACTAGGACATTGGAATATATAACTAGTGCACCTACACGATGTTACAAAGCAGTTGATATAAACGATTTAAGTAACTACTAATTACTTCATTTGCTTTCTGTGTTAATCAAATAAATTGCATTTTTCGTATATAGAACAAAGTTAAGGCGTTATCTCACTGGGCTCTATTTCCATCTATAGTCTACAGTTTTCGTATATTTTTGTGACCCCGTAGCGTCGGCGTTCATTCACACACACACACACACACACACACCGTGCTTTCGTCAACACTTTCCGTGAACCTTGGACTGTAAACATCCAGCATGGCGGAACTTATGAGCAGGATTATCTCAAAACTTTTCAATTAGAGTCGCCTCTGCCTGGGGTGACCAAGAAATTCGACCGGACATAATTATTGCAGGGAAACTGGCTTCTCACTGTTTATCTGTGCCTCCGCTCCTTGGTCACCCAAAAATGTAAACAATCAAATGAGAATAAAATTACATACATTATAATTTTTTTCTTCTACTCCTTCTTAAAATGCTGTATATTATTGCAAATGTCCAAATATGTGTTTATATATAATTACTTTTGGAAATATTTTATTTATTTTCTAACTTATGACTAAAATCTCTCATTTATCCACCCACTATTTCCGTGGACATGTAGACGATTTCCCATAATTTCCATCTACTTTGTACCCGATTTCCGTCCACAAAATACAGCAGTTTGTCGACGGAAATCATGTAGCCTACTTTGTACCCGACAACGCGAAGTCCACGGAAAAACAGCCCAGTGTGATAGGCGCTTTAGTATTCCATTAAAGTATTATGGTCGCTAAGAATAACAAGCTCAACTCGAAGTGAATATTCAACAGATAACACTATATACCAAGTTATTGTCACTTGGCGAAATGCAACTGACACATCCACCCACCCATCAGTGACCATGACAGGTTCACAGGCGGGTCAATTTCCTCCCACAGAGAAGGTCTCACAGCCTATATACACAATACAACCCCCACAGCTTTTCTGAAAGTTGAAGTATCAATCTCGTAACCTTAGACGACTAGGCAGATCACAGGTCAACATTTTCAGGCGTTCAGAAAGCGTTCCGGATTCTTCCTGCCTGCCTGCCTTTCCGAGCCAATGAATTATAAGCAGCTTACGACCACCCAAATGCAAATTCTCTGACGAAAAATTCTCATGAAACTCTTTCAGGTTGCCTAACGGTACTTATAAATCCAAGGACATATTCAGATTCATATATTATTATTATATTAATAGTAAACAGTACAAAAATCCTAAACTCATTCCTTGTCCTTGTAAACATTAAGCACAAAGGAAACAAAACGAATACAAATAATCTATAAATAGCAACAGATCTGGTGCTCCTTGCGAGGCTGTTTGGTTTTACTAAGCTATCTACTATACAAGGATGAGAGATAGTATAGTAAAGAAGAAGGCTCCTCGTGGCACGTAGGAAACAAAGGGAAAGGAGGAACAGATGTAAAAATGAAAGACAGTGGTTTAGGTCCGAAGGGGAGCCCAAATCCTTAATTAAAGGTGCAGTCCACATCACTGCATGCAATACCTACTAAAACGGGGCCAGATGAAAAAAAGATTATCAATATGACCAGGCATGATAATTATTTCCTCACACGTGATCAGTAATGCAGCTCAGGCCACCTTTGTAAGAAATATAACGTGATATTAAATCATCTATTGAGACTATTTGCACCATCAGGTGTTCACAGCGCTAACCTTTTAAGAATATAACTCGTACTAATAATACGAAATTTCATTAACATTTTCCCAGGAATGTTCATGTTCACGCCAGCCGCGGACACTTTATAATCTGTCGAGTACCCAAGAGTTACCAAAAAGGCTGAATTCAAAAAAATATTTCTTCTGAACAAAGAAACTCCTCAATGTTTTTTTTTTTTTTTTTTTTTTTTTTTTTTTAAGCCAAGAGTTAACGCTAAAAGAATCTAGGTCTTCATATCGATTATCTGGATACCAATCGTACGTCTCCGGTCACGATCTCTTTTTTATTATTCATTATTATTTATACTGTGCTAAGATACCAAGTAAAACCAAATTCGCGGTATGTCAAAAGATTTTAAGAAGAGAGAGGATATACTGGTGTTAACTCCCTCCCCTTTTGTCTCATCCTTTGGGGTTGAAAGCCAGATTAGGTATAAAGTTTCATCACATATTGTTTCATCATAATTATATAAGTTTAGTTTCATCATATGTTGTTTCATTATATGTTGTTTCATTATAATTAATTAGTTGTATTATATACAGTTTCATTATATGGCTGGGGAGGAGGATAAGCACATGTTTTTTGGCTTACAAAGAAAATCTTGTCCCGATTCTTATACAAATCTAATAAAATTGTAATTACACAATCATTACATGGATAAAAAAAAAACTTAAGATTTATACAGATTTCTGAGTTATAACCAACAGTATGATTTCTGCCTTACTGTAAATGTCCACAGCTGATAGCAATAAATAGCATCTGATAGGCCTACTTAGCGAGCTTCTTTGAGTTTAGCCATAATGTTATAGCCATAAAATTATAAAATGTAGTCCTACTGAGGTTGCAGGAGAACGCTAATCTTCTCCACAAGTCCAGGTAGCACAAGAAGAGAGAGACATCACTGAACCATATTTTGTCCTATTTTAGAACCTATTGGACGTTTACCACAACCAGCATCTCATTGTGAACCTCCATCAAAGAAAGGAGTCTCAACCCACATCATGGTCATAAGAACAATGGACAACAACATGTAGGAAAGTTCATGGTATTGACGAGACTTGGTGCCTGTACGATGACTCCCCTAGACACAATAAATACAGGGTCATCTTAACGGTACCAAGCCATCGTCAACACCATCACTGTTCTTGCATACGGGTTTATAACTTGTGAGTATACGAGGCCAATCTCATCAATTTTGTTTTTACTCAGGAAAGGCACGAGTCTCTACCTGCATGCAATACAGCTTCTTCCTACATCTCATTTACATTACTATGGTGATAAAGCTCCATAAACAATACCCCCTTGACTCCCCCACACCCCTTTACCCTTCCTTCAGGCACTATCCCTTAATTAGTGTCTTCTCTTACCTTCCCCATCCCTAGTACTATCCCCAAGGCACCCCCTAAGCCAGCCAGCAGAGCCAACCCCTGACCCACCACACCTATATATACCTCAGACTGACTCTCACACCTTACACTGACATCAACACCTGAACCAGCAACACAACCACTGACTGGCTCACTGCGTCTGCTGATCTCTACCTGTAAGATCACACACACCTCATTGTATCTTTGGCCATATATAACTCGGGCTTATGGCAAACGATATTACTAGTCACAGGGACACTATAGCCACTGGGTGAATTAGATCCAAGTTACTTTTTTTTTTTTTTTTTTTTTTTGTTCATACTGAGACTTACTTTCAACATTTTCGTTGGCTCTGGGTGTTACATACTGTGCCTTGGTATGGGCATAAACTTTCCATCATCTACCATTCTTATACTTTGAATATTTTTTATTATTATTTTTTTTTTTTTTGTCCATCATAGTCGTTCCTATACGTTCACAATGATTTGTTTAAGATATATATTAAAATAATTTAGGACACGATCTTATAATTATTAGCTTTGTTTTTCAGTGTGGATTGGTGGGGAGGAAAATTTGCTATCATCTTCCACATACGAGTAGACTAAATATACAATAGAACAGGCGGCAAACACAGTCTTGGAGGGACGAGTAACCGTGTAGTTGTTTATTTGTAACTTTATGTAATGTCCTACAAACTTCTTCCCAGCCATCTATCTATTACAGGAAGGCTACACAAATCATCTCAGCTTCATTTTCTTATTTCCTTCACATTCAATTACTGGAAGGCAGCACAAATCATAACATATCATCATTTCATTCCTTCATCTCCACATTTTATTACTGGAAGGGAGCATAAAGCAAAATATATCATTATTTACATTTCATTATCTCTTTTACACTCCACTACAGATAATTAAGCTTGAATCACCTCAGTATCATTCTATTACCTCTCTCACACTCTACAACAGGAAGGCAGCATGGACCATCTCAACGTCCTCTCCCTACTGGTTGGGGGACTGAGGTCTTATTATCCCCAAATATGTCCCAGTGTGAATGTCCTCCGAGCCTGCAATGCCGATAGTTACGAGATGGCCACCAGAATCGCTAACGAGATTGATTATGATGGTGTCACGGGCCCTATCTTCAACACATCGAACTGGCCAATCCCAGGTTAGAAACATGATCATCACAAGTTCAGAAACAGATAGACAGACAGGCAGATAGTAAATATATATTAACTTCATTTTATTTAATATTTATTTATTTTTGTGTGTGTTTGTGTGTGGGTTACGGAAAATTATTCAAGTGAATAAACATATCAACTTGTGAAAGAGTATTCTAATGTCATATGCAGTGGTTTAATTTTAAACTGAGGCTTGACTAACATAAGTTGTTGTTTTTGTTGTTGTTGTTATCGTTTTAACTGGTTTACTCATGAACCCCACATACAGTTGTTATGGCGTAAATATCCTCATTTATTATTATTATTATTATTATTATTATTATTATTACTATTATTATTATTATTATTATTATTATTATTATTATTATTATTATTATTATTATTATTATTATTATTATCATTTTTATTTAAAAAAAAAAGACCAGAGACACAAAGCTGGGAGAGAATGCAAGCATTTTATCAATCCGAGGACCCCAGCCCCATGAATCCAACCTGAAGAAAAGAAAATAGCATAGAGCAAGAAAAAGGAGTAGTTAGGCTAAAAAAAACATATTAGCCCTACTCTTGAAGCCAGACAGTCCCACACCATCAAAGACAGATTCACCAAGGCCATTCCACAATGACACAGACTAAAGGACAAACGATCGATTGTACTGACAAGTTCTACACCCCGGCAATACGTAAGCAAACCTATGGGAGTCCAACGCACCACGAGTGACACGAGCTGGAACATAAGAGGTGGCAGAGACGAGTTAAGAGGATGCAGTACATTGCTTCTGATCTTGAAGAACATGCACAATGATGCAATAAAACGACGGTGACTCAGATTACAATAAAGTGAACTGCCCGCAAGAAAATTTGCATGTGAAACAACCATATCCAGCAACTTGAGAAGGCAGTCAGCTGCTGAACTCCACACTGGAGAACAGTATTCCATTACAGACAAAACAAAGGAGTTTAAACACCGCAGTAACAATGAGAGATCTCCGAACACACGGCAAGCTCTACGCATAATACCCAAGACAAACATCGAGATTGACCGCACATGCTTCTCAAAAGTCAGCTTGGCATCAAATGTAACTCCCAGAATAACCAAATTCTCAGACCCCTCCAATACAGTCCCATCAAGAATCAAGGGTGGCGATTGGCGTACACCGTGTGAGACCTATAGAGACGACCATTGCCCTAGTTTTGCCAGAATTCAACCTCATACCTCACAACCTGCACCAATCACTAATTTTAACCAGATCACGATCCAATGACTGAGCAACAGAAATCCTGGCACCAGAAGTCGCCACAACAACAAAGAGGGTGGAATCTGCATAACCATACAGGTCATTCCCCAAGACACTACCTTGGGGCACCCCAGACACTAATTCTATATGTACAGTTGAGCAAGTAGAAAGTACAAGTAAAATATGGTGTATATGGCAAACCTGGTTACCACTCAAAATTTCAGTCAGTCACGTTTCACTTTACATTGGCTTTGGAGTCTTAGTGATTCATTGATAAAATACCAGGGTTTACTACAAAGAGCTAATATATATTGCCATATTCACTCATATTTTTCTTGCACTTTCTACTTGCTCAACTGTACACTCTCACTGAAAAGCATTGGCACACCTGGTCACGATGTTTCTGGAAGTGAACATTGGGTCACATGGACAGCATTATCTTTTGGGTTGGTAATGGTGACTGGGAGTGCTACCCTTCTCTCATCATCACACATTAAATACTTACTGCATCAGTGACGTGTGTTACAGAAAGATTTGAAAATGGATGAAATGTGCTCTTATACACATAACCACTATATCATTTGTATTCGCGCAAAATTATGCATCTTAGAGAATATGACAGGCCAGAGGAATGGCTTGACATATAGGGCTTAAATGGTGCTAAACTTCATAAATCAGGTCTCAGTCGATTGGCTTATTATGAGATAAGTTGATGAGTCATATAGTGACTTGAAACGAAAACGAATTATTATTTGAATCATAATAAAAGTCTTCGTGATAATGGGATCTAAACTGCAGGGATACCACCCACCGTGGTAATCAATCCAAGAAGTCTAGGTTCCTTGGTCCACTCTCTGGTCTTTTGTACTTCCCTGTCCAATTATATATATATATATATATATGGAATGGTCTAGCATAGTCATTTACGATATATATATATATATATATATATATATATATATATATATATATATATATATATATATATATATATATATATATATATATATATATATATATATATATATATATATATATCCATTAGTAATCACAAGTACACGTGATGTATATAATTGCAGAATAACTCGCAAGGAAAATGAAAACGGAATACCAAGCTTTCGTCTATTTCTCAAGACATCTTCAGGGTAATACAGAGGAACGAGTGAAGGCAGTGTATTTATATCCCACCCTGGACCCCTACATAGTTACCAATGATCACAATATCACAATATATATATCTTAAATGACTATGCTAGACCATTCCCCTGCCCGGTTTTACCCTCCCTAATATTTCTTTGCCCTTCTGAACTCGGTTGTATTTATTCCACTTTGGTTCTACCTTGCCTCTTCTCTTGACAGACGGGGATTGGTACCGAAGCAAGTGGAATGTCCAGGATATAAACCTCAGTGACTACGAGTTCTCTTCTGAGACCCCCAGCAATGTATGGGCCAACAGACAACCGGCCCCACTTCCACTCATCTCAGAGGCTGAAATGGAGTATGTATATAATTTTTGGGCTACTTGCGAGTTCTTGACACATTCACAATTCAGTGACATAAGTATACAGTACACTTAAATCCTCATGTATCGAAACAAAATTTTCTTTGACCTGAAATAGCTCCACTTCAAAGGTCTTCACTCAGTTTATCCACATTCGTTATTGTCGACGTACATATAATAGACAATAACATTAATTTCACTATTATTGTGTCATCGAGTCACCTTTGCCTTGAAGAGACATTGGCGAAAATATGTTGATAAAGGCTCCTCCTCAGATAGCATATGTTTTATACAGTTGATCAGAGTTTTACATATTACATGTGATATTTATTACAGATGGGATTTTCCTAATAGTAGCAATGCATACAATTGCATACAACTTGAAGTGGCTGTTTCTCCAAGCTTAGCTCTCACAGAGTCTACATAAACTTAGGCGAATTGTTTCTTGGCATAGTTTGGAAAAATCAAAAGCTCCAAGTCACTTACAAGGTCTCCCTCCCAGAATGATGTACGAGGCTGGAGTGGAAGAATACAATCAGCGTTTCGCCTCCTCCGGTGACGATGAGGTCCGTGGAAAGAAAAGATCGCCCTCCACACACCATGGGTACCACAGAAGGTCAACAACACCACAAACAAAACAACAGTCACTACAGGCCTACGTTAAGGAATACGTCACCCGTGCCATTATCAAAAAGTAAGTGAAAGTTTATCTGTGCAAATAAATTCACAACTTTCTGCTGCAATGCTGTGGTATCCTAGTTTGTTGATAGGTAGCGTGAATATAGATTGCAGTGAAGCTAAAATCCCTCCACCCTCCATATTTAGCAACGAGAGAAGTTTTGTACATAATACTGAGAGACATTTCACATTATCTTTAATGAGAAAGGAAAACCTCGTCTTCTGAAGGTTAGAATAAATCACTGTCAATATTCAAGTGATGGAATCCAAGAACCTTCAAAGCTGCGCCACACAGAACGGTCATTACACAGAATTTTGTTTCTTGGAGAAGTTTGTAGGAAACCGTAGTCTCCATTTCTTTGACAACACCTTAACCCGTTTACCCTTAAGGAGAGATTCTTTTGAAGGTAAATTCCTCCTAATTATGCCACGAAACATATCCCTCATTAAAGTAACATTAAGTGCGTCTGTTTCTTGGCAGTGTTTGGAGGAATCACAGACCTTCGAATTCACCAACAAGATAATCTCCCATTAAACAACCGCTGGCGAGTAAGAGTACTTCTTGTGGATAACGACAAATTTACTTTACATAAGGATGGTACCTTTATCCAAAAGCGTAGGAATTATTTTGGTTTATCCTTACGAAAACGATGATATATACAAAAGTTACTTGGACCATTACTTGACAATCTTATCTCACAGAGCAATCGGGGTATGAGATCATGATAAGATATTTAATGAATGCTTCGGAACCTTACACAATAAATAAGTTACAAACATACCAAATTTAGCTGCTTCATATACAGTCAATTTCTCGTCACAGCTTAGATAAATCAACAAACAGCGTGTCATATCGCAGGCAACATCACAACTCCTTATTTTTCTCACAGACACGACAACGCTCCTAACTCGGTGGATTTGCAGTTCCTGGGTCCAATGAGTCGCAGATGCAGAGCACCACAATCTCCTCGATGCCATCCCAGAGAGCGCTTCAGGACAGCGGACGGTAGCTGTAACAACCGCAGAGAACCTACGTGGGGTGCCTCCTTCACACCCTTTAGGCGTTTGGCTCCTCAAAACTATGATGACGGTATGTATGTACACTCGCGGACACAGGCAGGCGTCATAGCACACATAGTAAAAGTGAATGTCAGTGCTTGCAATACACTTGAGGCAGCTGATTAATTAATTATAAACAGGAATCCAATCCAGCTCAATCTTTATAGAGGGAAGCCGTCAAATGATTACTCAAGTTATCCTTAAGAGTGTATGTGTTGGTTAAGGGGGTGCGGGAGTAGGGGACAGGCTTGGGGGGGGGGGGGTGCGGGAATAGGGGGACAGGCTTGGGGGGGGTAGAAAGCCTGTCCCCTATTCCCGCACCCCCCCCCCTCCCCCAAGCCTGTCCTCCTACTCCCGCACCCCCCAAAATCCCCCCGACCCCCCTCAAGCCTGTCCCCATATTCCCGCACCCCCTTAAAAAGATGTCCCTTACACAACCACATACAATTAGGACCTACACAACCACATCCGAACTGAAGGTATCATAAACGCGTACCTTTAATGACTCTCAGCCAACCAGTGGTACGTACAGTCGCCTCCAAAAAATTTCGAGACACTACCTGCTATATAGACTCTAGCAGGTAGTGTCCCGAAATTTTTGGAGGCAACTGTACTGTACTATCCAGAGGTTGGATTTCATGAGCATCGAACCTGAGAATGTGAACCTAAAAATGTGATTTTTATATTTATTTTTTATTTTTATTTTATTTTTATTTTTTTCAGGCGTGTCCACATTCAGGGAATCAGTGACTAAAGGCGATCTAAACAGCCCTCGGTTCATCAGCTTCCACACTAACTTTGCCGACAGAGAAGAGAGCAACAGATTCAACTGCTTCACTCTCCTCCACATGACGGTCGGACAGTTCCTTGACCACGATCTTACCTTCGCCTCCCTCAACGAACCCGAAGGTAGAGAGAGAGAGAGACAGAGAGAGAGTCATGATGCTTGATGGGGGAGGACTGGGCCAACGTGCTCATGGGCCTAGTTTATTTATTTTTTTTTTTTTTCTTTCTTTCTTAAATTATTATTATTGTTATTGTTATTGTGATTGTTATTATTATTACTACTACTACTACTACTACTACTACTACTACTACTACTACTACTACTATTACTACTACTACTACTACTACTACTACTACTACTACTACTACTACTACTACTACTACTACTACTACTATAATAATTAATTTTGTTGTTATTTCAATTAAAATTGTTCAGATGAAGAGAAAACAAAACGATAACAATGCAAGCAATACTCCAATTAGCAAGCAAGACCTGAGTTGTGCTTCATTTCACAGTATCGTGCTGCGAAGGGCCTCAGAAGGACGCCTTCTGTGCCCCTATTCCTATAGCCTTAAACGACCCCTTCTACTCGTCCGTTGAGAGCACCTGCATGGAGTTCGTGAGATCAACTCCGGCCGACCAGTGTGAAGCAGGTATGTGTACAGTATGTAGTCTAAGCCCGGGAGTATTGTACAGTATGTTCACATTTACATTAGTACTGAAAACTTGAAAATTAGGATTAAACGGCGACCCTAGACACCAAAACCATCTTACTTACCACAGGGAATCCGTTCTTCATCCACAGATGAAGTGACATTTCCATTATATAACTCTTTAGAAACACTAAAGCTTTAACAATAAATGTAAACAGAGGCCAAATCATCGTTCAATAGGAAAACTTTCATCGCTCAATTGTTAATGGGAATAAATTGAAATTTAATAAATTTACTAACTTTTTTAAATTTTACTAAACTGTGACAAGCTACAGACTCATGCAGCTTAATTATTCATCTGATGCCTTAATTACACTATTACACTATGGCAACTCCAGTCAAACACTGCTACACAGAATGGAAGAGAACTGTTCCTCCTTCCTTCTCTAAATGTCACTACCGCCTACTTGCTTTCCACTGAAGGAGTTGTTAAAAGCTGTCATGGATTCCAAACTTCAGAGTATGTTTTCACTTCTTGTATACGGCACTGGCTAATGAGTTTCTTCCCTCTCCTTTCCCGGCACAGCTTGCCTTTGTTATAATCTTATCCATTACACGGATGTACAGCCACAATCAAATATCCACCGACACTTTCCTTCCATGCAAGTAAATCAGTATCATAACGAAATATAATCATACAACACCTTATGTCAACTCAACCCCATCAATTATTATTATGAGGTGCTGCAAAATCATACACGTGTTGTTTTTTATTACGAAGATATTTACTACGATGGAAGGAAAGTGTCGGTGGATATTTTATTGTGGCTATACAGTATGCATACATCACCAAATGTATGTATGTATGTATGTACTGTACGTATGAATGTATATATGTATGTGATGGCAATGACTGGTGCACTGCGTGGGAGATTAACGAGGCTACGGGTTGTAACTGTGCCGTCCATCTTCCCTTACAGGTCCCAGGGAACAAATTAATGAGTTGACCCAGTACATAGATCTGTCTCAGGTCTACGGCAGCACGGAGGAGGAAACAAAGTCGCTCAGAGCTTTCACAGGCGGCCTCTTGTTAATCCAGGTAACAATTCAGCTAAATACACTAAGCTATATTCCCTCTCAGTATCACCTTACAGAAACCAACACTACACAATCTGACGGTGAACTCTAACATTGATTGTATCGTGAGTGAAACATAACCCTACTCCTTATATTTCACTGTTAGTCCAGCCAGATATTCAAATTCGTGTAGGCACGTTTGTCTAATAGAGACACTGTGTACTATCAAAGACAAAACTCGTGTTGCTGTCTTGTCCAATTATTCTATATAACTTGTGAAACATAATGAAAGCCCCACTATAGTAACGTTCATGTCCAGTATGTTTAGTCCTCTACTATATATTTTCACCAGATTTCATGCCACGAGTTTTGTCTTTGATAGTACCACAATACGTTATGCCAGAGTTCATCATTAATTAAACAGGAGGGGAGACAGACATGACTATGGCAATGAATAAAATGTGTTGCACTGTTCATAAAATTATATTGTTTCTGCTCATTTTAGATCGTCAGTTTCTGTGGGATTTTAGTAACTTCTTCCCCAACATTTCCTGCATGGCTTGGCTGATAGCATATAATATTCTAAGTCATGTAATCAGTTGGTTGTTTCTCAGATGCATTATTCACAGATATATGTTACCAGCTATATACTATAATATTATTTAATGATAAGTCTACATATTTTCTCGGGGTTGGTGCTTTCTGCTTTTATTTTTCATTATATTTTTTTACTCCTCTTTTTTTTTTTTTTGCCTCTCGCTCTCTCCTACCTACCTATACCTCTGGTCAATCAATCAAGTAACTTTCTTTCACTTTGATCTTTTCTGTTTACTTCTACTTCACTCTCCATTGCATATTTCGCTCTATTTCTCATTCATAACTCCCCTCAACCTAATCAATCAAGTAAATTTCTTTCACTTTGATCTTTTTTCTGTTTACTTCTACTTCACTCCATTGCATATTTCGCTCTATTTCTCATTCATAATTCCCCTCAACCTATTCTCATTCTGATTCCCAAAGCATTACCAACGACCAATAAATCCACTCCTTCTCACTCCTTCTCACTCCCTCACCCAATATCCGTTCCTTCCCTTGTGAACTCACCTGACATTTCCTAACCTATACTCCTCCTCACAGGACAACGGTGACCAGCCAGACTTTCTACCAACTGAACATGAGGAAACCCCTTGCACCGACGAGGAAAAGGAGGCTGAAGGATTGTTTTGCTTCCGCGCAGGTGAGGTACACACACACATACACACACACACACACACACGCACACACACACACACACACACACACACACACACACACAAACAAACAGTCAAGACGGTGTGTTATCTATACATGGATGTAAAATCCACGTTCACTAGCATTCATTATTTTTTCTTTCTTTAAATAACACTTTCCATTTTTCTTTCTCCTCCTCCTCCTAATCCTAATCCTAATCCTGCAGGCGACTTCCGCGTGAACGAACAAATCCTGCTGACTGTCATTCACACCACGTGGCTCCGAGAACACAACCGGATCGCCCGAGCCCTGGCATCATTCAACTCCAGACTGGATGACGAGACGCTGTTCCAAGAGGCTCGTCGGATAGCTATTGCTGAGTGGCAACACGTGGTCTACAACGAGTTTATCCTCGGGGTACTAGGTGAGTGGAGGGTTAGTAAATATGGTCTGATAGGAGAGAGGAAGTGAGGGCATGAGGAAGGAAAGGAATGGAGGGAATGAGGAAAGAAGGGAGGGAGAGAAGATGAAAAGTGAGGGAATGAGGAAGGAAAGGAATGGAGGGAATGAGGAAGGAAAGGAATGGAGGGAATGAGGGAGGAAAGGAATGGAGGGAATGAGGGAGGGAAGGAATGGAGGGAATGAGGAAGGAAAGGAATGGAGCGAATGAGGAAGGAAAGGAATGGAGGGAATGAGGAAGGAAAGGAATGGAGGGAATGAGGGAGGAAAGGAATGGAGGGAATAATGAAGGAAAGGAATGGAGGGAATGATGAAGGAATTGAGGAAAGTGAGGAACATGGAGGACCGAGATGCTAAGAAGGAGTTGGGGAGGAGTAGGATATTCAAGGAGGAGTAGGGAAGGAATGGGATATTCAAGGAGGAGTAGGGAAGGAGTGAGATGTTCAAGGAGAAGAGGATTGATTGATTGATTGATTGATTGATTGATATTTGGCGTCGCTACTTACAGCGAGATCATATGGCGCCAGTGGAAGAAAATGATTGAGAGGTGGGATGAGGAGGAGGAGGGGAGGAGATGGATGTCAAAGGAGAAGTGAAGGAGTGGGATAGAATAATTAAAATATAAAATGACTGTATAAACCCTTACTATACGTCCCTCTCTCTCTCTCTCTCTCTCCTCAGGTCCCTATATGGCTCACATGTTTAATTTGGTGCCTTTGACTGGATCCCAAACCACCGACGACTACCTCTCATCCCTCAGTGTTGGCGTCTCAGCGGAGTTCGCCACGGCTGCTTTCCGATTTGGTCACAGCATGATTCCAGTAACGATTATTAATTATAGAAGTTTTTGTTTTAGGTCATTTTATTGTATTATATCGCATGTGTTATGTATGATCCTGTCCTTCATATCAGTGTCACTACCCTAGATTTGTAAACATAAAAACAAAATCAATTCATTACATTCACACACACATGACAAATCTATATAGGCACACTTAGACTTGCGAGTGTGTGTGTGTGTGTGTGTGTGTGTGTGTGTGTGTGTGTGTGTGTGTGTGTGTGTGTGTGTGTGTGTGTGTGTGTGTGTGTGTGTGTGTGTGTGTGTGTGTTTTAACCATCAACCCTTCCAGGACGCCATCAACGAGGTAAGCTCTGCCGGAGTGAGTCGATCGAGGGTCCTCAACTCTGTTCTGGAGGCGCCATTCCCACTTTACGAGGAAGGGGTGGAGGAGGGTTTGGTGAGGGGATTCACACACCAACGGGCCATGCTGGTCGACTCTAGTTTTACCACTGAGGTGAGGTGGAGTGAGTGAAGTGGGATGAGGTGAGGTGTAATTGGAGTGGGTGAAGTGGTGTGAGGTGAGGTGCAGTGGGACGAGGTGAGGTGTAGTGAGTGAAGTGGGAAAAACAAAATGATAAATAGTAGGGTGTGAAAAAAAAAGTACGGTAGCTGTGATGAGGTGGTGTGCATCCTTATGCAAGTAATTTTATACATTAGTGGTAATAAAACCTCTCTTGTGACGCCGCCTTCGTCCCCTCCTTCAGATAACTGGCAAGCTCTTCCAAGAGGAGGAGGCCGTTGGTCTGGACCTGATTGCGCTCAACATTCAACGGGGACTGGACCACGGTCTGGGAACCTATCTGGAAGTGAGAGAGGCCTGCGGGTTTCCCCGGGTGAAGAGCTTCGATGACCTTCAGACGATCATAGATCCAGAGCCACTCGCAAGACTTAAGGATGTATACAGGTGGGTACTAAAATAAGGAAAGAAAGAGATGAACGGAGCAGATAGGAAGTTAAAGAAATAGGTGGATCGGATGGTAGGAAGGAGAGAAGAAAGAAGTTATGGAGACTCAAAAATAGTGATTCGATCGAGGGTAATGAAGACAATAAAGAAAGAAAGTCAGTCAACACCATAACCATTAACTGCCACCACCATCACAACCACCATCCTCTTCATCATCAATGCTCCATTTCCCAGTTTTAGGGGGTTGTGGGCTCTAGGGCCAAATATCGTAAGGGTGAGATAAGAAAACTAATCCCTTTCGTACTTCTTTTTGCCACTTTAGTGCCACTTTAGTTTCGTCCACTCCTCCACATGCCCAGACTAATCCAGGAAAAGAAAATGGAAGGGAAATAAATTAGAGAAAAAGGCGAGTAAGAGAAGAAAAAAGAGAGCAGGAATGAATTGGATATCGGTAATAAGATGTAGAGGTGCACGGCAGGTTCCAGTCAAAGGGTTGGTGAAATGATGTGGAAGTTTTGGAGGCTAGTGGTTCCTGCAACTTGTACTATATATCAAACTGCCTATGCTGATGTAATCTGTTTCATGACATAAGCTGACGGAATTAGTGTCCTCAACACGGTAATGTTAAGGAAAGTGATTATAATTGTCTTATTATGAGGCTCAACTGACGTACCCTGTCCTACCACACACGCTACAGAGACGTCAGAGACATTGACCTGTTCATTGGCGGCATGTCAGAGAGTTCATTTATTGGCGGTCAAGTGGGGCCAACCTTCGCCTGCATCATGGTCGACCAGTTCATCAGGCTCAAGAGGGCTGACAGGTTCTGGTACGAGTTCACAGGAAGTCCCGCTCCCTTCAGTGAAGGTAAGTACAACAAGGGAAAGGGGACAGGGAAGAAGTTAGAGGCTAGTTGGAAGTTAGGTGATAGGGTTGTGGGGGTGAATTAGGGGTAGGGGTTGGTTGGGTGTTGGATAAAGGGTGTGGGGAGTTGAGGGTAGGGGTTGGTTAGGTGTTGGATAGAAGGTAGTGGTGGGGAGTTGAGGGTAGACGTTGGTTAGGTGTTGGATAGAGGGTAGTGGTGGGGAGTTGAAAGTGGGGGTTGGTTGGGTTTGGGATAGAGGGAATGATGTGGAACGGTGCTGGACGGAGTGATATGGGTGGTGCAAAGGGGGAATCAATCATATGGGTGGGTGAATACTGTCTGATGGGTGGAGGGAAGAATGTGTCTGGGGTATGAAATGAAAGACATAGTTATGGGTTTATGCTCCACCGTCATGCATGGGTAATGAAATGCTGATGATTACTGCACTACAAACCGAGATGTAACACTAACCTGAAGTAGCAGAGGACATGATTTCATTTTTTTATCACAGTCTTTTTTTTAAATTATTATTATTAAGGTGAACGGTAAAATAAGGTGTCCTCTTGATTCTTTTCCGGATGGGGAACAAACCAATTTCATATAATATGAATTCATAAGGTTATTCTAACTCCTTCTCTCTCTTCACAGCCCAATTAATAGAGCTTCACAGTGTGTCTATGGCTCGTATCCTGTGCGACAACCACCCAGCTGTTGACGCCATCCAACGTTGGCCTCTCAACCTCATCTCCAACTTCAACCCTGTCATGAGCTGTGACTCCCGCGTAATTCCCAGCCTTGATCTTGCCAGATTTAGAGTATAACCTGAATCTGTTGTTTGTGAGAAACCCAGTCAGCGCATAGCAAATCGAGAGTTTGAAAACGGATTTGGAGGAAGCAAGTGAAGTTAAAAGCATAATATATATAATTTATTTTCTTTGAATTACCTGAAATGTCATACAAATTCTTAAGTGTTATTATTATTTATAGCGGCAGCTGATTATGTAAAAAGATCCTAAGAACTTTTTGACATCTCCAAGACTAGTGTCTTACATCCTAATTCAAATTTTTTATTTTTTTACCACAAGAATATTATAACTTTTTCAAAATTTTCCAACTCATATAAAATTATTTTTAAAAATGTGTGCACAGAGATAGACTTCCATTAATAACCATTCATTTGTCAGTCAGTGTACTATTCGTAATAGCTTCCAGTACCAGTGTCAATACAGTATATTAAGAATTTTTTGTTACAATTTGCATAAGCACTGGACGTTCTTGGTAAAAAAAAAAAAAAAAAAAAAAAGTAAAGATATTTCGATGTCATTATCATTGCTGTTTGAGCTCTAATGAATTTTCCCTCATGATTTTTACTCCACGGTAACACGACTTTTCTTGCTAATAATATACATTTCCATAAGCCTCATGTGTTTACCACAAGCATTATATTTCTTTGACATTTGCACTACTTGAATAACGAAAGCAAAAAGTATATCTGTACCCTTTGGATCAACGCGTTCAGTTCAAGCCATTAAAATAAGTGGGATTGATAGCCATAGATCATATTTACGTGTTTTACTTCAACGTCACAGAGAGTTTTGGTGAAGGCTGGCTGACTTGCTCTCGATTCTGTTCATGGCTTTGTTCATCCTTCTCAGAGTGTTTTTATCCAAGCAGGGAAGGAGATAATTATATAATACAAATACAATACACCTATCAAGAGTTTGATTAAATCTACTGCAGCATTTTTTTGTGTTTTATTGTTCCTCTGTTCTCGTTTTCCAAATATGAAGATTATAAGTATAGTCACACTCATTTGTTCTTGACCTCCAAGTAAAACTATACCTATGCCAAACCTGAAAAACCTATCTCAGGTAAACTTCACAATAAAACCCGTCTGAGAGATTTTAGTCCCTTGGTTCAGTAACTTTTGGAGTGGGTAAGAACTATTGACTAAAATTGTACTTTTTCCTTCATCACTCCCCGAACACTTCTGGGAATACACAGCATCCCTGACCTACATTACTTCTATATATGTTATCAATGGCAATATAATTTAAAATGAGATGATAATTGTGTAATGATTCTCAAACAATGTGTTACTCCGTTCTTGGAATCTCATATACATTAAAATTATAATTATATGCTTTTGTCTCTGTAACCAACTAAGCACTTTGGGTTCTCGTTGCCGCACTGCAAATTAAAAATGTATTGTCCATTGAAAGACGGAGTTAATACACGGCTCTGGATAATGATTCTGACTCAACAACGCCTACAGAACGTTATCATATATACGGAAAAACACGCTCCCAATAACTAACTCACAACCCTATTCACAACCATCAAAGATGTCACGTCACACACCTTCCTCCTTCCTGACGGGGCTAATGAATCCTCGTTCACTTCCCACTTCCTCCCAAACAATTTCCTTTTGTGCGTCCCTTCCTCTGGCCTGTCGTTCTCCCTTTCCAATAATATGTCGCCCCCTTCCTGTCTACCGTGACCTGAAATCTGTCACTTCTCCTCCAATCTTTCTCATCGATCTCTTGCTCCCTTCTGTGTACCTTGAATCACCTCCTCGCCTCTACCTGTGATCCATCTTCTCCTCTAGTTTATCTCACCTCTAATCTATCTCCACAGTCTATCTCCACCACCTCCTCCTTCTCCTCACATCTATCTCCTTATTCTAGCCTGTAATCATTCTATCGCCCCTTTTATTCATCAGTCCCTTCTCAAAAAATTATGTTCTTCACTCAGTTCCCCTCCAATGTAACACTATATATAACTAGTAGAGAATAGGATTTTGTTACAATAATAGTCTTGATGTTTGGAAGTGTGTGAGGTGCATAAAATTTCCTTCACGTGTATATGAATGAATACCATATTATACTGTACATATAATTCACACTTCTTTTTTTTTTTTTCATTAGATGTGCCTGAGGAGTTAGTTATTAAAATCAGACACAGAGAACGATCACATACCCGCCGTTACCGTGTTCTCTTTTACAATTTCTTTTCCCTTCCTTTTCTGTCAACCCCTGCCTCCAAACTCTCCCTATCAGTGTCACTTTCAATCTCTTCCATATTAGTCTCCGAATATGAACTAACTAACTAACTAACTAACACTCTCAAACTCCCCCCCCCTCTCTCTCTCTTTCTCTCTCTCTCTCTCTCTCTCTCTCTCTCTCTCTCTCTCTCTCTCTCTCTCTCTCTCTCTCTCTCTCTCTCTCTCTCTCTCTCTCTCTCTCTCTCTCTCTCTCTCTCTCTCTCTCTCTCTCTCTCTCTCTCTCTCTCTCTCTCTCTCTCTCTCTCTCTCATCTTCAGTCATTCACTTTCATTTCCTCTTTCCTCTTTACATAATTATATACTGTACATACATGTATCCATGTTTTTCCTCACTATTTCTTTAGCTAATCATTTCTACCTATCCTCTTTCCTTACAATTTCTACCTATCCTCTTTCCTTATAATTTCCTATATTTCCAGGTCTCATCTCTTGATTGTCTTCCTTCCAGTTTTCCTTCATTCACAGTTTCCTCATCTCTCTCCTCCCTTTCTTCCTTCATTGTCGCACTCATTCATTCAATTTCCATATTCTCTGTATCAGTACTTCTGTCCCCTCTTTCAGTACGTCTGTCTCTCTTTCACTCTTCTTAACCCATCCTTCTCTTTCACTCTTCTTAACCCATACTTCTCTTTCACTCCTCTTAACCCATCCTTCTCTTTCACTCCTCTTAACCCATCATTCTCTTTCACTCCTCTTAATTAACCCATCCTTCTCTTTCACTCTTCTTATTAACCTGCATCCTTCTCATTCACTCTTCTTAACCCATCCTTCTCTTTCACTCCTCTTAACCCATTCTTCTCTTTCACTCTTCTTAACCCTGCATCCTTCTCTTTCACTCTTCTTAACCCATCCTTCTCTTTCACTCCTCTTAACTCATCTGTCTCTTTCACTCTTCTTAACCCATCCTTCTCTTTCACTCCTCTTAACCCATCTTTCACTTTCGCTCTTCTTAACCCAACCTTCTCATTCACTCCTCTTAACCCATCTTTCACTTTCACTCCCCCTAACCCAACCTTCTCATTCTTCCCCTCCATCTACAGTTTCTTCTCATTCTGCCCCTCCATCTAAAATATCTTCTCTATTCCCTCTGAGCTGACATAACAAACTATTTTCAACCCAGTTACCTGACATATTTATTTTCCTTCGACGCCCATTTTCTAACAGGCGGGAATATTATATAAATAAATAAATAAATCTTCTTGTTCTACTTGTTCTCTATGACCTCCTTTCCTCCCGTCCGTGTTGTTTTCTGTCCCCTTGGAGGAGCCATTTTCTATTTATTTACCATGGAACAATTAATTAAAACTTGTTGCTTGGGACCGCGTTATCATTTTTCATATTCCTCTTTTAGCTTTGTTGTTTTTGTTTTTGTCCAGCCCAAGTTTTTGAGGGAAGGAATTTAAAAGACGACCGACGTACAGCGAGGGGGAACCAGGGGGAGGGGGGGGGGGAGGCTTGTTAGGGGTGGAAGGGGAGAGGGGGGAGAGTTGGTGGTGGGGTAGGCAATATGAGGTGGAAGTGGTGGTGGTGTTGGTGGTGGTGGAGTAGGCAGTGGGTTGTGGTGGTGGTGGAGTAGGGAGTGGGTTGTGGTGGTGGTGGTTGTGGTTGGAGAATAGGTGGTGGTGGTGGTGGGTGGTGGAGTAGGGAGTGGGTGGTGGTGGTGGTGGTGGTGGTGGTGGTGGTGGTGGTGGTGGTGGTGGTGGTGGTGGGGGTGGTGGAATAGGGAGTGGGTTGTGGTGGTTGCGGTTGGAGTAGGCTGTGGGTTGTTGTGGTGGTGGTGGTGGTGATAGAGTTAGTGGTAGATAGGTAGTAGTGGTGGAGATTGTGGTGGAGTAGGCTGTGGGTCTTGGTGGTAGTGGTAGTGTTAGTGGTGGTGGTGGTGGTGGTGAAACTCGAAAATCTTATAAAGAAAAGAAACGACGTTAAAAAAAAGACTCAAGAACAGCAGCAAAAAAAAATTATTAGGCGAAGTGGGTAGATGGATAAAGAGCAGACATAATAATTATGTTATGTATGATGGGTGGGAGAGAATGGGAAGAATCTGAGGACGAAACAAGACCATCCTAGGCTTAGAAGACACGGTAGGACGAGGGAGATGATGATGATGATGATGATAGAGAGGTGGGACAGCAACAACGAAAGAAATCGAAGCAAAGGAGCGACAACTGAAGAACTGAAATGGAGGAGGAATGGTGAATGGAGAAGAAGGAGGGAATGTTGGGGAATTGGAAACACGGCGAGATCGAGAGGTGTAATTGGCATCGTTCAATTGTGAGGAATGAACACTTGGTCACAGTTCGCAATTATTGTCCCTGTGTGTGTGTGTGTGTGTGTGTGTGTGTGTGTGTGTGTGTGTGTGTGTAGGTTTCCTTGTTTATGTGCATGTGTGTTTATTTTCGTGTGTGTTTGTGAGTGGTGTCTGTGTATGTTTGTGTGTATATATGTGTGTGCAAGTACAGTTGAAGAAAAAAAGTACCTTTCCACCTACTCATTTCTTTTTGGTATAATATCTGACAGATTTTGCAGCTGTGAATAATATTTTAGAGGCAATTATTCACAAACATCCCACCACAGAAATACTTAAATAAGAAACCCAGCAGAGGATCGTAATACAACCAGAAATGAAAACAAGCCATGCACACGTTTGATTCACCAACACTCGGCATCAACAAGGAAGATAAGTAGTTACTGTAGTACGAGTAATAATTGTGTGTACTCACCACTTGACGGTGTGGACTGTGTGGCTCTGGGTTCTGGTGGGAATAGAAACAGGAAGGGGATAATTAGAAACCTTACAATCAAACCTAAATTCCTACAATACAGCACACAAATTATTCTGAAACACCACAACCACAACATGTAGACAATTTCAGCTCAGCCTTTGAACGCCCGAGAGATAATACAACTTACAAGAGAGTCAGAGAGAAACGGATATAATATATGTTAAGTGCAATTTATTCTCCTTTTACGGAATGGGCTCAGAATTAGGCTTCCCGTCTTCAGAAATCTTAATCATTAGACGATGGCGGTTTGCTAAGTATACGTATTTGTAGGCACTAATACTGCCTGGCGTTAATAAGTAAAATATATTATCTTTCTACAACGTTGGGTGTTGTTTATACGGGTTCATGGAAATACTTGTTAGTTTCTGCATGGACGTCTATAATAGTTCCCTCTGACAAGAAAAGAATACTGAAGGGTGGTACTTAAAAAACACACAAGTCATGTTCTGAGGTTGAGGGAAGAAAGACCATGATTATTGATAGCCCTGATTGGTAAGTTGCACGCCAAAAAAAATACTTCATTACAACCGAGAATAATAATTTCTTTTTAAAATCATCTTACAAATTAGATACCAGGCGTCAACTCTAATCAATGTGCCTGGTGGAAGCTACTATTACTACTTTCAAAATATGTCACAAAATGGTATGTACAGTCGGCGGTAGAAGTCATGTCACAACCTTACCTTCTTCACCGAGACGTGCAGTGTTCATGTACTCGAGAAATACGCAACGTTTTCTACACTTAATAATCTCGAGTCTATGAACATCGCGTGCATCGATTAATTAAGCAAGTGAGGCGACAGGACTTTTGCCGCTGACTGTACATGCACTGAAGGAGTCTGAGTGGTCCAGCTCTCTGATATCCTATGAAGCATAACACGATAAATCACATATACAGAGCTATACAAAGTTAATGGAAAAAAAAAATCTGAGAACGACGTTTATATACCATTCACATTATCATATGACAGGTGGCTGATTTTCTAAAGAATTCTGAAACTCCTGGAAGTAATATTAAGTTAGAACGACCATGTTGCTGTCAGGAAATTGAATACTACCAATTCCTCCAAAGTACATAAAAAACGACGAGTTTCCTTTGTAGTCGTAGCCCAGGTTGATTGATTCCTGCCATAGTTTGGAGGAATCAGTAAATCCAGATTGACTGATTATATCACCGGTCCTATAGAACTGGAGGTGTATAGAATTGGACACACCATTATCTCTATCATCACCTCCTCCACAACCACCACAACCACCAACATTATCTCTATCTCCACCACCATCACCTCCACCAACAACATTACCTCTATCATCACCTCCACCACCACCACCACAACCAACATTACCTCTATCATCACCTCCACCACCACCACCACCACCAACAACAACAACATTACCTTTATCACCACCTCCACAACCAACATTACCTCCACCACTGTACAACCATACTATACAATGCTCTCCACCACAACCACTCTCCACACTCACAACCAAAACAACCCCATGCAGGAATCCCACCATCTGCACCATTTTCCTCCCTCACTATTCCACCAACACCAACTATGTAAAACCAATACCAACACCACTACCACCACCACCACCATCACCACCACCATCATCGTTAATACCACCAACACCTCCCCCCCCCACCATTACCAAAGTCAACACCACCACTACCACCATCACTAACACCACCAACACCTCCCCCACCATTACCAAAGTCACCACCACCATCACAACCACTACCACTACCTCCACAATCAACATCACCACCAATACCACTAACTCCACCACCATCATCATCCCCAACCCCTACCATCACCACCACCACCACCACCACCACCACCACCACCACTATACCACCCGTGTGTCCATCCCTGCTTGTAATATGCAAATGACACCTGGCCATTAATTCCATACCTTACGTGTCACCGTCACCATCTCTCTCTCTCTCTCTCTCTCTCTCTCTCTCTCTCTCTCTCTCTCTCTCTCTCTCTCCTCATAACTGGACCAACGCCACATACCAAATACCGTAAACAATAACTTTGCAATTATCAGTTTTCCCGAAAAGAATCCGACCAGAAAAAACTTCTTTGGATAATGGGAGGGAATTTATCAGGCATAAATTACTCACACGACTGGAGTTCTTATATTTCTCTCTCTCTCTCTCTCTTTTCAATAGTTTTTCCTTCTTATTTGTGGTAGTATTGTATATTCTTGAGTGGAACTTTTTATATGCTTTGTGTATCTTTTGTTATTGTCCATTTTTTATGTTCTTTTTCATGTTGTTGTTTTTATTGATATTGTTTTTTAATATTGTAAGTGGTGGTGATAGTTGTGGTAGTGGTAATTGTGGTGATGGTATTTGTGGTTGTGGTAGTTATTTACATGTTTGTGTTACGTGTTGAAATGAACGTGATATTTGTTTGTGTTTGTGAACCCTTGTTGCTGGTGTGATGTAAGATTGTAAGGTAGTGTTGCAAATTTGAGAGCTACTGATTCCTTCAAACTATATAATTATAACAAAAGACAAAGGACCTGTTCTTTGGAAATGTACAGTACATACTTGTTGGCAGAGTTTGGAGAATTCAGAGGTAGTAGTAGGCTAACCAACTCGCCGACATCATCTTATCTCCTTAAAACTTTTGTCTACCAACTTTGGGAGAAAAAGTAGAGTTGTAAGTACTTCTGAGCTCCTTTTCTTCCCCAACTTCTTTCATATCTTTGCCATGATTGCTGGAGAAGGTTAGAAACTGACTGTATGTCCCATTTCTATCGATACTCTGCACAATCACGAACAACCTCATCCAGCTACGAACACAAATATATTATCAGCGGGTATGTTTAGCTATATTGTTACAGGAGCGGAATTCACAAAACATCTCAGAGTTTGCACTTGTTTGTATGTTTGTATTATTAATCTCGTCAAAGTGTTTATGTACATTGGAAAGCACTGGACGATTTTCCTCCTCTTGAATTAGGAGTCTGAACTGTGATTGGAAAGCAATATTGAGTTCTAGTCCTTGTCATGAATGAACACTTATGAACATATTAGTAGCCTACAGTAGCTTAGGAGTGAAGTTTACTTATGGGCCCAGGACACTATGTCAGCCAACGCTTCCAGGTTGTCAGGGTGACGGTGTAATAACTAACGTTCACATTCTTATTTGCCATATTGACAGAACGTGGAGTTTGGGAAAGTTGAATTACATGTCACCTTTTAGAATGTTGATCTTACTGAGTGTACAAGGCGTATCATAACATTGTCAGCCATTATATTACATTACACATAAAACTTTTCTTACCTCACCAACGCTTACAATGTTTTACTATAACTTTGTACCAAGCCCCAAACACTCAGTGATAACTCCTAACACATCAACCATATAATGATAACCCAGAACATAACATTCTCATCCTTTCACCCTATATACGAAACACATTCACTTATTTTGGCCTCACCAACACATATAATCTACAATAACTGTGCTGCTCCATGTCCCATAACACATTCACTATTTTTTTTTTTTTTGCCTCACCAACACATATAATCTACAATAACTGTGCTGCTGCTCCAAGTCCCAAGCACACAGTATAGAGTGATGACCCGAGAAAAAGTAACTGAACTCCAATCAGTATGCTGTCAGAGGCACCAGCAACACCAACAAACCCAAGTTAATTAAACAACACCGAGCGAACTCAGCGTCAGACTTACTTCAGTTGACCGAGCTGCAGGTGTTTTGAAGTGGCTGCCTCCCAAAAACAGACGGAATTCATGACGGTAATGAAGTTGTTGGGGAAAATCGTGACTAAGATAAACCTCGTGTGTGTGTGTGTGTGTGTGTAGAGGTGTGTGTGTGTGTGTGTGTGTGTGTGTGTGTGTGTGTTGTGTTGTGGGGATATGTGTGTGTTGTGTGTGTTGTTGTGTGTGTGTGTGTGTGTGTGTTGTGTGTGTGTGTGTGTGTGTGTGAGTGTGTGTGTGTGTGTTGTGGGGATATGTGTGTGTTGTGGCGTTGCTGTTTTTCCTTTCTGTTAATAGGGTTGTTAGGTTGTGGTGGTCGATTTTATGGCTTGTATAAACAGCAAACTCTTTATATGCAATGTTTGGTTCATCATATTTGTTCTCTGAATAATTTTATTTTATTCTATCTCCCTCCCCTTCTCCCGACCTTCCTCCCCACCCCCCCTTCCCCCTCCCTTCCTTACGAGCCCAAATTTTCGCCTATCTATGACCTCCAGTCAAGCACAGTGCGTCCAGATAACGTGATTAAAGCTCTTTCTTCTTTTACTTTGAGAATGTAAGGCATTTACAGTTTTATGCCAGCACGTAAGAGCTTCTCCTTCCTTCACTAAATAATGCACCATATTCTCAACTCTCATAGCTAGGAAGGCAATAATGTTGTATCCGTGATTCGTAGTGACCCAATTTAGTATGCCCAGTAATTAATCAACTGATATATTCATTATTAATTTCTGGGCATTCGAAGGTTTCAGATCTCGAAGCTATAATCTGATAATACAGAATATGCTGTCTTTCAATGAAAATCACGAAAAATTGCGGTTAAAATATCACAAGTCCATTCTTTTCTGAACTGCTTTAGGTGGTATATTCAGAATAATATTATCACCTATTTCCTTCGAAGGTCCACTCACAATAGCTACCCGAGGCAGGTACAGGAAAGCATCATAACTCACAATGTGTATGCCTCATATCTCACAATGTATAAGCCATCATAAACTTATTAATTTGTGTACGTGCCACCACATGCGAAAGATCTTTTAAAAACGTAGATTATAAAGGAGCTAAAATTTAACCATTTTTGAACTTGTTGTATTGCTTTAGGTTAAGTACACTCGTGATACGTAATTTCTGACCAGAGACGAACGGCACACACACATACGGTACCCTGTAATCGAACTCAGCCTCTATAGGTGTACTGGGTGGGGAAATGAGCAATACCAGGGCGATTCGAAGCTTGTTGCTCCTCACACTCTGGTCAGAAATTATGTATCACGAGTGTACAATCGTTTAAAGTTCATTCAAACCGGTCCGAGTCAAAAAATAAGAATCTGTCAGCGCAATGGTATAGTAAGGCTTGAAATATGAGTATAAATCATTAATATATTGAGAAATATACACGTATACTGGCAGTGCTCAGCTTCTGATGGGTTTGACTCCAACATCTATCTATCATCTTCAACAATCTGCACACCACCTGTAAAAATGGAACCGCGTTTTATTAATT